>PITA01003660.1:0-135597 GCA_004023965.1 Spilogale gracilis | reverse complement strand
TGCCTTTGACTCAGGTCATGATCACGGGATACTGTGATCAGGTCCTGCATTAAACTCCATGAACAGCAGGGAGTCTGCTTCTCCCTCTGACTCTGCCTTTCCCCTCTACTTGTGCTCACTCTCTCAAATAAATGAATAAAATTTTTAAAAAAAGATTTTATTTATTTAAGTGAGCATGGAGGTGGGTAGGGACAGAGGGAGAGGGAAAAGAAGACTCCTCACTGAGTCAGGAAGTCTGAGGTGGGGCTCAGTTCAAGGACTCTGGGATCATGTCCTGAGGCAAAGGCAGATGCTTAAACAGCTGAACCATCCAGGGGCCCTGAAAGCTATTTTCATTGGTTATAAAATTCTAGATTGACAATTAATAGTGTCCTAATACTTTCAAACCATTGTCTTTGAACATCTGTCACTTTTATCATTTCTTTGGAGAGGTCAGCTTTCAGTATTTCTTTTCCTGTTTTTGAAGACTGTGGTGTATGTGTGTGTGTGTGTGTGTGTGTGTGTGTGTGTATGTGTACCCCCTCCTTGTAACTTTTAAGAGTTTTACTTTTTCATTTGTAGTAAATTTTTTGATTATGAAGTTTTCAAATATTGTCTATGTCCATCCTTTTCTTCTCTGGGATTCCAGTTACATGTAACTTCGTGCTTTTGAGTATGTCTCATATATTTCTTATGCTTCTTTCTTCTGTAATTTTTATTCTTTCTTCTCTTTCCTTCCATTTGAATGTTTTATAGTGAATGACCTGTTTTCTGCTAATGTTTTCTGTGTTCTAGTAATTCTTTTATTGGTTTTTAAAAATTAGCTGTTAAAACATTTAATAATCCATTAAGTTCTGGTAGTATATTTTCATCTCTAGAATTTCTTTTTAATTTTTCTTTTTATAGATTTCAGTTCTCTGGTGAAATTGTCCATCTTTTCATATATTCTTTCCACTATTTTTTGGAAAATATTAATCATAAAATTTTTGTCTGCTAACTCCTATATTGGATTACCTGTAGATTCATATCTGATCCCCTTTTTCTCTTTGTTTCAATTGTATGGTTATTTCTTCTGGCATGTCTTATGATTTTTTATGAGCTGTCAGACATTGTATATTAAAGATACTATCATTACATGTTCCATGCTATAGTACTTTCCTGCAAAAGTGGTTTACTCTTTTCTGTTGCTACTGATATTACCATTCCTACTAAATAGCTTAGGCCAGCTAAGGATTGACCTGAGAGGGGATGCTGGGTTGTAGTTTTGATGATTTTGGTTGCCCTTCAAGGAGGCTGCTTTCAGAAGTAGCCTTTCAAAGCTTTCATCATTGATCCCAGTGTGTTCTTGGGGCCCAGTCCTTGGAGCATCTCTGAAATTGTTTTCCAGCATAGGAAGGATACAGAAAACTCTGCTCGAGACTTTATCCTTTTCTTTTCTTTTTAACCTCCTACCTCATTCAGTCTCAGAGTGACCACCTCAGTTTCTGCTCCTCCCTTCTCACTAGTTTATTAACTCCTGGAGTTTCTGTTTTCAACTCCCAGGACAAAAGCTCTGTATCAGCAGTTACCCGTTGTCCAAAAAAAGGCTAGATTCTTAGTCTCCCTATACCCTGAATCTGTAAAGCGCTGTAGGGGAAAAAAAAACCAGCTACAGAACACCATTTCCCATCTGTCAGGTTCTCACCCTTATAGAGCCTTGGTAGCTTAAGTCCTTCTTCCTTCAGGAGCTTTCCAGTGTCTTTTGATGTATTTTATCTTGTTTTTCTGGTTGATGTCCGTAGGTTGTTTGGTCTTCCATCAGTTATTTCATTTTACCTAGAAGCAAGTTTGTCAATTTCTTTCTATATTTTATTACTTTAATACATGCTGTTTTATATATTTTGGGACTACATTCTATTAGGCTTATACATATTTGGAATTATTTTACCTTCTTGATGAATCTTTCAGTATATATTGATCTTCTCTATTCTCAGTGAGACTTCAATTTTAAATCTACTTTGTCTTACATTAACATAGCTATACCTTTCTTACAGCTGGTGTTTTCTTAATAGGTTTAGTTCTCTACATTTACTTTCAACCTTGCTATGTCCTTATGCTTTAAGTATATGTTTTGTAAATAGTATATGGCTGGATTTTGTTGTTGTTGTTGTTAGTCTAGTCTGATAATATCTCTCGACTTGCCAGTTTACTTGGATTTTATTCATTGTTATTGTCTGTATATTTGTACTATTTTATACCATCTTATTGATTTCAATTTGTTTGAGGGCCTCAGGTATTAAAAATTTCATAATCATATCACTCCTTGTATCCTCAAAGAACTCCTCAGATTACAGCTTTACACAGAGTCCCCTATGGAAAAGAGCACTGGAAAAAGATTCTTTATCTAGATGGAAATCTACCAACCTTGGAGAATTTTTTTTTTTTTTTTTTAAATTTAGTTAGTTAGGAGTGAGGAGCCCAGTGCAGGGCTGGATCACACAATCCTTGAGATTAGGACCTGAGCCAAAACCAGGAGTCACATGCTCAACCAACTGAGCCACCCAGGTGCCCCAGTCTTGGAGGTTTTGATTAAGATTAGGAAGCCAATGCCAGAGGTTAGTCAGTCCCTACCCATGTTTTTTGTACTCCTGTGCCAGCCAGTGCTTCTGTGATGCTCTCATGTTATTCTGGACGACATTTATTTGCGTCAGCGTCGCTGCTAATCTCTGTTGTGAGGTGGCAGGCATTGGGTGTCCCACAAATGAAGATGAGAGGCAAAAACTGAACTGAAACTGCTCTTTTTATTTTATTTTATATTATTTTATTTTGTTTTGTTTTGTTTATTTTTTAATAGGCTTCCATGCCCAGTGGGGAATTATGGGATTGAATTCATGACCCTGAGTTCAAGACATGACCTGACATTCAGAGTTAGATGCTTAACCAACTGAGTCACCCAGGCACCCCTGAAATTGCTTTTTATCTTTTTAAAATTTTTAGTTATTTTAAGATTTTATTTCTTTATTTGCCAGAGAGAGAGATGGAGCTTACAAGCAGAGGAAGCAGCAGGCAACAGGTGAAGTAGGTTCTCTGCTGAGCAAGGAGCCTGATCCAGGACCCTGAGATCATGACCTGAGCTGAAGGCAGATGCTTAACCAACTGAGCCACCCAGGCACCCCACCACTGGTTTAATTCTAAGGGTGGTAAATCCTTAGAATTAAAGATATGTCAACATCTTGTCAGAAATCTCAATTTGGTATTTTTTAATATTGTTAAAATTAGAGTTGTATTCTGTTCTTTAATCCTAATTTTCAGTTATTTAATTATAGTTCTAAATTGAAAGTTTTCATTGATTATCAGTGGTTCTTTATAGTGCGTTTTGCTTCCTTTTGTTGTTTTAACCTGTTTCCTGGTTTATGGATTAATTTAGAGAATTTTTTAGCACTACTCAGTGCCATGTAGCATTTTAGAAGGTGAATATGCAGCTTTGAACAAAACTGAAGAAAATTCCAGTCTTTCTCAATTTATCTTTCACTTAGATGACTAGATTTTTTTCAGCAAGTAGTTTTGTTTTCTTTTTTTCTTCCAAGAAGGGCTTATGGGTGCCGTATTTCCTTGGTATTTTTTTTTCCCCTTAGTATTTTTATGTTTGAAAATGTTTGTTGCTTTGTACTTGAAGTATGGCTTGGCTAGGTATAACAGTCTAAGCATCCTATTCCTTTTCCCTAGAACATTGCAAAGATTATTTCAAGGCATTCTGGCTTTTAATTTTGCCAGCATCAGACTGAGTATTTTTTTCTTTTCTCCAACAAGTGACTTGACATTCAGTAACTTAACCAGAATATGCCGTGTGTGTGTGTGCGCGCGCGCGCGTATGTAAAATATGTGGCTTTTCAGTATTGTTTTATCTTTTTAATTTTTAATTTTTTTTTCATTTGGTGTGGCTATACTTTTTTTCCTCTGTCTTTTAATTTTAATTCCAGTGCACTTAACGTATTCGTTTCAGATGTATAATATAGTGATTCAAAGTCCCATATATTAGTGTCCCATATATTCAGTGTTCATCAAGATAAGGTACTCTTAATCCCCTTCACCTATTTCACCCATCCCCCTAACCCACCTCCCTTCTAGTATCCATCTGTTCTCTAAGTTGAAAATCTGTTTTTTGGTTTCTCTCTTTTTCTTTATTCATTTCTTTTGTTTCTTAAATTACCATAAGAGTGAAATCATACAGTATTTGTCTTTGCCTGACTGGCTTATTTTGTTTAGCAGTATACCCTCTAGATCATACAGGCTGCTGCAAATGGCAAGATTTCATTATTTTTTTTATGGCTGAATGAATAATATTCTTTATATATACCACATCTTCTTTATTCTTCAATCTGTAGACACTTGGACTCCTTCCTATTTTGTAAATAATGCTGCCGTAAACATAGGAGTGCATATATCCCTTTGAGTTAGTATTTTTGTATTTGGGTAAATCCCCAGCACTGTGATTGCTGGATCGTAGGGTAATTCTATTTTTAGTTTTTTGGAGAACTCTTCCATACTGTCTTCCACAGTGACTGCACCAGTTTACATTTCCACCGAGAGTGCATAAAGGTTCTTTTTTTTCCACATCTTCTCCAATGCTTGTTGTGTCTTATGTTTTTCATTTTAGCCATTCTGATAGGTGTGAAGGATTATCTTTTTGTGGTTTGGATTTGCATTTCTGTTGATGAGTGTTTTCATGTGTCTGTTGGCCATCTGAAAGGGTGTTTTGGGGAGATGTCTGTTCATATTTTCTTCCTATTTTTTAATTGGATTATTTGTTTTTTGGGTGTTTTGTTGTATAAGTTCTTTATATGTTTTGGATATTAACCCTCGATCAGGTATGTCATTTGCAAATACCTTCTCGTTTTTTATTTTGTCGGTTGTTTGCTTTGGTGTGTAGAAGCTTTTTATTTCATTATAGTCACAAGAGTTTAGTTTTTCTTTTTTCTTTTTTTAAAGATTTTATTTATTTATTTCACAGAGAAAGAGATCACAAGTAGGCAGAGAGGCAGGCAGAGAGAGAGGAAGCAGGGTCCCTGCTGAGCAGAGAGCCCAATGCGGCCTTGATCCCAGCATCCTGAGATGATGACCTGAGCCGAAGGCAGAGGCTTTAACCTACTGAGCCACCCAGGTGCCCTAGTTTTTCTTTTATTTCCCTCATCTCAGAAGGCATATCTAGAAGGATATTGCTAAGACCGGTATCGGAAAAGGCTGCATGCAAATAATGAAACTAGACCACTTTCTTAGACTATACACAAAATAAACCCAAAATGGATTAAGGACCTAAATGGTGAGATATGAAACCACAACAATCCCAGGAAAGAACACAGGCAGAAATTTCTCTGACATTTTATTTTTAAACAAATATTTTTTCTTCTCCAGTAGTTCTGTGTTTTTTCGGTTTACTTTCTGTTGACCATACCCAACGTCTTTATTCATATTAATTTTTTATTTTTTGTTTTGATTCTTTGAATTTATTGTGGCTTTAATCTCTCTTATGATCTCTTTTTTTTGCTGGTTCTTTTCTGAGTGATACTACTCACTTTTTAGGCCATTATATCTTTGCTAATGGTACTAGGTTCCAGTTAACAAAAGAAGCTTTTTTTTTTTTCTTTTAACGATTTTATTTTATTTGAGAGAGAGAGAGAAAGAGCAAGAGCCAGAGGGAGGGACAGAAGAACAAACAGACTCCTTAATGAGGTATTCTCTGGCCTAATTTTATGTTCTGTTATCTGCTTCACATGAAATTTATGAGCTGAAATGTAGCTATATTGCAACATTACTAATTAACAGTATACCAATTAGGAGACTAATGCCCACTTTTATATGTCTTAGAAAACTGATGTCTGTATGCTAACCCCAAATTTCTAATTGCAAACTCTAAAGTAGAGGCAAAGTGTAGACTACAGAAGCTTATTTTCTTCCTTTGTATCTTGTTATTTTGTTACAATCTAACATCCTGGGCAGAATGGTTTTACCTTAAACTGTAATCAGTATCTTTTTATTCTTTCTGTTGTTGTTTCCCCTTCCACTGAACTCCTTCTCCTTTCTATGCTTCCAAAATGTATTTGTAAAAACAAATATTTCAACAGATGTTCAGATTTTATGTAATTTGTGTTTCATATTGAGAATTAAAATATCAAACATAGGCCAGTATTCAAAATACTTCATGAAAAGTATTTTGGATGTGTGGCCAACTTTCATATAAATAAGTACCATAAGCAGGCTGGATTGCTTTGGCTAATTAAATTTTCCTGTCAAATGAAACTTTTAAATAAAAAAAAAAGTTCTCTTAACGTTGTTTTCAGTCAATTCACTAGCATACAGGATATTTGTGTGGTCATATAATATGTGGCACTTTATACTTCTTGTATTGAGAAATATAAAGAAAATACAAGGCCTTAAGAATTTAAGGAGATCTCTATAAAATTAGGAGAATAAAATAATCAAGTGCTAAGCAGTATAGATGTTAAATGCATCTGATGTTAACAAAAGGAAGAAAATAGACATCTTGGTTAAATTTAGTGAAAACTATTAAATTATGCTACATTTTAATTTTATCATGCTACATAGGAAATTAAATTTATTGAAAAATAAGAAACATCTTTCATTTGTACAGTGAAATGCATTTTTATTGTTGCTTCTCTTTTATATGTATAGATAATATCTGTAATGTAATAGTATAGTCACTTAATTTTATGCCTGTGGAAAAAACTTTGTAGTTGAAACAATTACTTTTAATCATATTAGAGATCCTCAGCTTCTTCAATAACTACTGGAATTTTAAATCTAGATCAGTAATGAGACAAAGTTCATAGAAGAAAAAGCATATCATAGTTGTTGGTGAGGAGAGAAAGTGCTGCAGTTAACATTGTTTCACAGTTCTAAAGACTATTTAAAGGAACACTTACGGAATTTTTTTTTTACCCATTTTTTAAAATAGACTGTCTTCTTAGAGCAATTTTAGATTCATAGCAAAATCGATTAGAAAGTTTGCATATAGTCTGTGTTCCCACAGATGCACAGTTCTCCTACTACTGTATTCCACATCAGAGTGTGGTACATTTTTTTAAAACTGTTAAAGCTACATTGACACATCATCATTGCCCAAGGTCCATGGTTTACTCTTGGGTTCACCTTCAGTGTTGTACAGACTCTGGGGTTTTGATGAATGTATAATGACATGCATTCACCATTATAATATCATGCAGAATAGTTTCATTGCCCTAACAGTCCTCCCTGCTGCTCACCCCTGAGAATCACTTCTCTCTTTATTGACCATAGTTTTGCCTTTTCCCGAATTTCATATAGTTCGGGAAATCATACAGTATGTAGCCTTTTCAAATGGTCTTCTTCCATTAGTAATAATTACATTTAAGGTTCCTGCATGTCATTTCATGGCTCGATAGCTTATTTCATCTTAGAGTTGAATAATATTCCATTACCTGGATGTACCAGTTTGCTTATCCATTTACTTCCTGACGGCACCTTAATGGCATTTATGAATATAGTTGCTGTAAACATCCGTGTGAAGGTTTTCAGGTGGGCAGATGTTTTCAACTCATTTGGGTAAATACCAGAGTGGGATTGCAGGGTATGTGGTAAGAGTATGTTTAGTTTTGTAAGAAACTGATAAGTTGTCTTCCAAAGTGGCTGTACCATTTTGTAGTCCCACCATCAATGAATGAGTGTTCTTGGTTTTCCACATCTTTGCCAGAATTTAATATTGTTGGTATTTTTGATTTTTGCCATTTTAGGTAAGAAATGTTGTAGTATCTTATTGTCAAATTTGCAGTTCCTTAATGCCATGTATGTTGGGCATCTTTTCATACGCTTTTATACAATCTGTATAATCCTTTTCATTGAGGGATCTAGTCACATCTTTTCCCTTATTTTATTTTATTTTATTTTATTTTATAGAAGGGGAGTGGGGGAGGGTAGAGGGAGAGAGAGAATCTTAAGTGGCCCATGCCCAGCTTAGAGCCAGACTTGGGTCTTGATCTTCAACCCTTAGATCATAACCTGAGCTGAAATCAAGAGTTGGATGCTTAACTAACTGAGCCACCCAGGCAGCCCGCCCCCCCTTTGCCCATTTTTAAAATTGGATTGTTTTTAAATGCTGATCCAGCCATGTATACCTGGACTAAACCCCACTAGGTTGAGATACACACACACAAGTGAATTTATATTATATTATATTATATTATATTATATTATATTATATTTTCTGTTAATATTGAGTATTTTTACATCCATGTTCATAAGAAATATTGGCCTGTAGTTTTATTTTCTTATAATGTCCGTATGGTTTTGGTATTTAAGGTAGTCTTGGACTCATAGGATAAGTTAAGAAGAATTTCCCCCGCTTCTGTCTTCTAGAAGAGATTGTAAAATGTTGATATAATTCCTTAAATGTTTGATAGAATTCACTAGTGAATCCACCTGGACTTGGTGCTTTTTATTTTCAAAGGTTGTTTGCTATTGATTCAGTAATAGAGGATCTGAATAGGCTTGTATTGATTTCTCCTGTTTTGAGTTTTGGCAGATTGTGTCTTGCAAAGAATTGGTTTATTTTATCTAGTTCATCAAATTTGTAGGCAAAGAGTTGTTCATATTATTTCTCTTTTACCTTTTTAATATCAGTGGAATCTACAGTTGAGTTGTGATATCACTTCTTTCATTTCTAATATTATAATTTGTGTCTTTTTTCTTAGTTAGCCTGGCTAAAGGTTTATTAATTCTCCCCCCACCCCCCACCGCCCGAGAATCAGTATTTGGTCTTGTTGATTTTTCCCTGTTGATTTCTTATTTTCAACTTAATTGATTTCTGTTCTAATTCTTATTTCTCTCCTTTGGATTTAATTTGCTCATCTTTTTTTAAATTTCTTAAGCTTAGATTATTGATTTTAGATCTTTCCTCTTTCACAGTTTTTGCATCTAATACTATTTTCCCTGTAAGCATGCTTTCACTGCATCTTAGTACCTGAGTTGTATTTTTATATTTATGTAGTTCAAAATAGTTTTTAATTTCTCTTGAGATTTCTTCTTTGACCTATGTGTTATTTAGAAGTATGCTGCTGAATGTTATATGCAACTAATGAATCATTGAACGTTACATTGAAAACTAATGATATACTATATGTTGGCTAATTGAATTTAAATTAAAAAAAAAAAAGTACCCCAAAAAATACAAGTATGCTGTTTAAGTATTTGGGGATTTTCCAGCCAGTTTTCTGTGACTGATTTATTTAATTTCATTCATTAATAGTAGGTTTTCACAGAACCTGTACTGTGTGATTTCTATTCTTATAACTTTGTTAAGGTGTCTTATGGTCAGAATGTGGTCTGTCTTAGTAAATATTCCATGTGAGCTTGATAGTAAGGTGTATTCTTTTGTTATTTGATGAAGTTGGTGTCAGTTATATTCAATTGCTTGATGATGCTATTGAGTTCAGTTATGCACTTACTGATTTTCTGCCTGTTGGAACCAATATCTAACATTTCAGATAGAAATGTAGTAAATAAAATGTAGTATAATTTTAATAGCTTTCACTAAATTTAGGCAAGATGTCTGTTTTATTCCTTTTGATCATATCGAATGTATTTAATATGTACATGTCTTATGTGAAAGTCTCCTCTTATAATATTAAATTTGTCTGTATTTCCTTGAAGTTTTAACACTTTGTCTCATATATTGTGATGCTTTGTTATTAGGCTCATATGCTTTAAGATTTATTATGTCTTCACAGGAATTGACTCCTTTATCATTGTGTAATGCCCTTCTCTATTTGTGATAATTTTCCTTGCTTTGAAGTCTGCTGTGCTGGAAATTAATGTAGCTATGTTAGTTTTGATTGGTGTTATAGCGAACTATATTTTTCTCTACTTTTAATCTTTTATGTGTCTTATTGAAAGTGGATTTTTTTGTAGACAGAATATAATTGAGTATTATTTTTGATACATTGACAATCTCTTTTTTAATTGGTGCATTTAGACCGTTGTTGACTTTTACAGTGATTGGTGATATAGTTAGATTAATAACTACCATATTCGTGTTCTAATGGTTGCCCTAATTCTTTATTCCTCTTTTTGTTTAGTCTTTTTCTGCTTTCTGTGGTTTTAGTTGAGCATTTTATATGCTTCCATATTCTCTTTCTTAGCAAATCAGTTATACTTCACTTTTTGGGTTTTTTTAGTGGATGCCCTAGAGTTTGCAACATAAATTTGCAATGAATCTAAATCTACTTTCAGATAAACACTTTGCAGTTATAGCTTCACAGGTAGTACAGCAACCTTATAATAACAAGTATTCCTAGTTCCTCCCTTCCATTCCTTATGTCATTGCTGTAATTCATTTTAGTGTAATCATCTAGTATTTTGTTGCTATTATTATTATTTCGAACAAACTGTTATCTGTTAGGTCAGTTTAGAAGAAAAAAGTTTTTAATTTATCTTTCCTTATTTCTTCTTTGATGTTCTTAGTCTACATGAGTTTTTGATGTATACAAGTTTCCTTCTTTTTGAATAATTTCTTCTGACATTTCTGGCAAGGCAGATCTATGGACCATGAATTCCCTCAGTTTTATTTGTCTGAGAGGGTCTTTATTTCTTTTAAAGTATAATTTCTCAAGATACAGAATTTTGGATTGGTGGGTTTTTTCCCTCTTAATACTATATATATCACTCCACTGCCTTACTCCTTGTATTGTTTTTGAGGAGAAAGTGGATATAATTATCTGTATCTCTGTAGATAAGTCCCCCCCCCAGCTTCCTTCAAGATTTTTTTTATCTTTTATTTTCTATAGTTCATATATAATATACTTAGATGTAGTTTTGGGGTTTTTTTTGAGTTTTTCGGGGGGGGGAGCAGGGGTTGTTACCTCTCTTCCTGGATCTGTGGTTTGCTGTCTGACATTAATTTGGGGGAAATTCTCAGATGTTATTGCTTCAAGTTTTTCTTTCATTTTCTTCCCCTTCTGGTATTCATGTTTATGCATATGTTATTTTTTTAGTTGTCCCACAGTTCTTGGATATTCTGTTCTGGTTTTTTTTCAGTCTCTGGTCTCTTTTATTTTCAATTTTGGAAGTTTATGTTGACATGTCCCTTAGCTTAGAGTTTCTTATCAGTTTGCAGCCTGCTAATGTGCCCATCCAAGTCTTTTCTTCATTTCTGTTAGAGTGTTTTTTATCATCAGCATTTAAAAAAAAGGTTTCTTTTTTTATTTTTAGAATTTCTGTCTTTCTAGTTACGTTACCCACATGTTCTTGCATATTGTCCAGTTTTTCCATTAGACCCCCTTAACATGTTAATTAGAGTTATTTTGTATTACTGGTCTGGTTATTCCAACATTTTTGCTATATTTGAGTGTTTCTGATGCTTCCCTTGTCTCTTCAGACTGTGTTTTTTGGCCATGAAGTATGCCTTGTAATTTTTTGTTGAACCAGACATGATGTACTGGGTAAAAGGAACTGCAATAAAAAGGCCTTTAGTAATGTGGTGTTAAGGTATGGGGAGAGGAGAAGCATTCTGTAGTCCTATGATTAGGTCTCAGTCTTTTAGTGAACCTATGGCTGTGGCCTGTGAACTTTATATCTGTTTCTCAGTCCCTGCCTCCCATCTGTAGGTGGGGTAGAATGGATAGGGAGGTTTAAAGGTGAGTATTTCCCTTTGCTCATGTTAAAGGCTAGGGGGAACTGGAGCTGGATTTTTTTTTTCCTTAGGTCACTTGGGCTCTGCTCTCATAAAGTAGTTTGTCTTTTTTTTTTAAAGATTTTATTTATTTATTTGACAGAGAGAAACACAGCCAAGAGAGGAAGACAAGCAGGGGGAGTGAGAGAGGGAGAAGCAGGCTTCCCACCGAGCAGGCAGCCCGATGTGGGGCTTGATCCCGGGTCTTCGGGATCATGACCTGAGCCGAAGGCAGTCGCTTAACCAACTGAGCCACCCAGGTGCCCCAAAGTAGTTTGTCTTGAAGGCAGGCCTTGTGAAGAACAGAATTCTGAGGAATTTCAAAATGGCTACTTTTCCCACTGGCCCTGCTAGAAGCACAGGGGGATTTTTCTCTGATCTTTACTGTGAGAACCTGATAGGCATAAAACTCACAAGAGTAAATGCATGCTACCACTAAGCCTGCCCTCCCCCGCCCCCAAGTGTTTAGCTTTTATTTTGTCTGCTCTGAGCCTTCAAGAATTCCTCAGTTACAGTTTGGGTTTTCTACCTTGGTACTTCTTTTTGTGAGTTTCTGCTGTGGCTCTGATAATTTATGATTTTTCTGTGTCTGTCTCTCTCCAATTTGGGGAGCCAGAAATTGCTGTTTGACCTCAATACTGAGGGATCTAAGAAGATTGTTGATTTTAAGTTGTTCAGTTTGTTTACACAAATAACATGGAGGCTAAATAATGTGCTACTAAACAACGAATGGTCAACCAAGAAAGCAAAGAGGAAAACATACAGGGAATGAAATGAAAATGAAAGCATGGTGGTCCAAAATTTTGGGGATTCAACGAAAGCTATTCTCAGTGGAAAGTTTATAGCAATGCAGGACTACCCGAAGAAACAAAAAAAATGTCAAATAAACAACCTAACCTTACCTCTAAAAGAACTAGGGGTGGGGAGAGAATAAAGCCCAAAGCCTTCCTAGAAGGAAGGATATAATCTAGTACAGAAAGAAATGAAATTAGAGACTAAAAAAACAGCAGGAAAGATTAATGAGACCAGGAGTTGGTTCTTGGAAAGATCAATAAAATTGATAAGCCTTTTTAGCCTGACTCATCAAGAAAAAAGAAGACTCAGATAAATGAAATCAGAAATGAAAGAAGAGAAATAACAGTTGACACCTCAAAAATACAGACGATCACAAGAGAATATTATGAAAAATGATATACCAACTGGACAACCTAGAAGAAATGGTTAAATTTCTAGAAACATATAACCTACCCAAACTGGAACAGGAAGAAATAAAAAGAATTGAACAAAATGATTACTACGTTGAAATTAAGTCAGTAATCAGAAACTCCAACAAGTAAAAATACGGGATCACATGGCTTCACAGGTGAATTCTATGCTAATATATATTGTTTTCAGAGTATTTAAAAAAATAGAAGAGGAAGGAATGCTTCCAAATTCATGCTATGAAGCTGGCATTACCTTGATAACCAAAACCAAATATAGACACTACAAAAAAATAATAATCACAGGCCAGTATCTCTAAATGAACATAGATGCAGAAATCCTCAACAAGACATTAGCAAACTGAATCCAACGATACATTTAAAAAAATTATTTACCACAATCAAGTGGGATTTATTCCAGGTGTTTAAGAGTGTTTTGGATGGGTCATTATTCACAAGTCAATTAATGTGACATATCACATTAACAGGAGAATGGTAAAAACCATATGATTATCTCAATAGATGCAAACAAAGCATCTGACAAAGTACAACATCCATTCATGACAAAAACTCTCAACAAACTAGGTCTAAGGAGATCATATCTCAATATAATAAAAGCAGTGTATGAAAAACTCATACCTAACCTCTTACTGAATGGTGAAAACCAGCGTTTTTCCTCTAAGACCAGGAATAAGACAGGGATGCCCATTCTCATCACTTTTTTATTCAAAAAGGCATCTAAATTGGTAAAGAAGGAGTAAAGCTGGTCACTATTTGCAGCTGACACAGTGCACTGTATGTAAAACCCTAAAGACTCCACTAAAAAACTACCAGAACTGATAAATTCAGTCAAGTCATAGGGCACAAGATTAATATATAGAAATCTATTGTATTTGTATACACAATAATGAAGTAGTAGAAAGATAAAGAATGCAGTCCCACTTAAAATTACACCAAAAAATAATAAAATAACTAGGAATAAACTCAACCTAGAAGGTAAAATACTTATATTTTGAAAATCATAAAATATTGATGAAAGAAATTAAAAGTGGCCCAAATAAATATAAAGAAATTTCATGTTCATGGATTGGAAGAACAAAAATTGTTCGAATGTCCATACTACCAAAAGCAATCTAGAGATTTAATGCAATCCTTTTCAAAATACCAACCTTTTTCACAGACCAGAACAAATAATTTTATAATTTGTATAGAGCCACAAAAGACTCCAAATAGCCAAAGCAATCTTAAGAACAAACATTACAGCTGGACATACCCCAGTCCCAGATTTCAAGATACACTGCAAAGCTGTAGTAATAAAAAACTATGCTGTTGGCACTAAAATAGACATATAGATCAGTGGAACAGAATAGAGAGCCCAAAAAGAAACCCATGCTTATATGTTCAGTCTTCAGTAAAACAGGGAATAATATACAATGGGGAGAAGACAGTCTTTTCAACAGATGGTGCTGGGAAGACTGGACAGCTACATGCAAAGAATGAAACTGAGCCACTGTCTGAAAACATAAACAAAATTAAACTCAGAATGGATTAAAGTTCTAAATGTGAGGCTCAAAACCATAAAATTCCTAAAAGAAAACATAGACAATAATTTCTTTGAAATCAATCATAGAAACAATTTCCTAGATGTCTCCTAAGGAAAGGAAAACAAAAGTAAAAGTAAACTATTGGGACTGCATCAAAATAAAAAGCTTTTGCATAGCAAAGGAAACCATGAACAAAATAACAAGGCAACCCACTGAATGGGAGAAGATATTTGCAAATGATATATCCAGCAGGGGGTTCATATTCAAAATAAATAAAGACCTTATACAAATCAATACTAAAAAAATAAAAATTTAAAAATTAAAAAAAAAAGAAATCTGATTAAAAAATGAGGGAGAGGACCTGCATAAACATTTTTCCAAAGAAGACCTACAGATGGCCACGGACACATGAACAGCATCACTAATCATCAGGATAATGCACATCAAAACCACAATAAGAGAACACCTTAATAACCTGTAAGAATGGCGAGAATCAAAATATAAACAAGAAATAACAGTGTTAGGATGTAGAGAAAAAGGAACCCTAGTGCACTGTTGGTGGAAGTGCAGATTGGTGCAGTCACAATGGAAAACAGTGTGGAGGCTTCTCAAAAAATTAAAAATGAACTACGTTATGATCCAGGAATCACACTACTGGGTTATTTACCCAAGGGAAACAAAATCACTAATTCACAAAAGTTTTATATATCCCTACGTTTATTGCAGCATTATTTACAATAACCAAGATAAGGAAAGCAGCCCAAGTATCCTTGGGTTGGACACTTGATGAGTGGATGAAGAAGATATTGTATATATATGCAATGGAATATTATTCAGCTATAAAAAAGAATGTGGATGGATCTGGAGGGTAAAATACTATGTGAAATAAGACAGAGAAGCACAAATACCATATGATTTCATTCATTTGTGGAATTTTAAAAACAAAACAAGTGAAAAAGACAAAAAAGACTTAAATACAGAGAACAAACTGGTGTTTGCCAGAAGGTAGGTGTTGGGGTGGGAGCATATCTGAAATAGATAAAGGGGATTGACAGTATACTTTTGTTGATGAACACTGAGTAGTGTTTAGAACTGTTGAATTAAAAAAAAAATTCAACAATAAAGATATGTCCAAGTATTATCATGTAAGAATCTTTGCAGGCAATTGGATTCTTAAATATATGGTCTTTGAGAGATGGTGCAGTCCACCTTGTTAAATTCAGAGAATTATATGAGTCCTAGATTTGATAACAAAATCCAAAAATCTATTTAAGGTAAAACAAATTTGTCTCAATTTATAGAGGTAATGAGTAATTTTAGGTTAGACTTTTAGTCCTTTTTTTTTCTTTATAGGGATTGTACTACTGGAGTAAAATGAGGATTTAAAATTTGTATGTATTTTGGCTAAAACAAATAGTGTTACTGTAACAATTATTTAAATTTGACAATAGTTAAAATAAAATTAATGTGTTTCATGTAATTTATAAACCTGTTTCATGATATATTCAAAGTACTGAATGGGAAGAATCCACAGCCAAGAATACTCTGTCCAGCAAGACTGTCATTCAAAATACCATTTTAACTTCAAGTAGGAAGAGTTTCCCAGACTAAAACGAAAGGAGTTCATGACCACAAAACCAGTCCTGCAAGAATGTTTAAGGGGACTCTAAGTGCAAAAGAGAGACCAAACGTGACAAAGACAAGAAAGGATCAGAGAAAATCTCCAGAAATGACAAATCAACACAAAGATTCAAATTTACGGGAGGAATTCTTAATAATCAAGGTTAATGGGGGCTGCATAAATCCTGATTCAACATAATCCCCCCCCCCAAATCAATACAGAAAAGCGTGAAGAATAAATACAATTATACAAAACCTACAACCTTGGCACAACTGGAAAGCAAGCAGTGTTCAAATTCATTTTAACTTTAGGGAGGTATTACCAACTTACAATTTACTGTTTTCCTCAACTTCTGCAGGTCTTTGACATGAGTAAGCATGCTTCAGGAAAAACAATGTGGAAGGGAGAAGAGACTTTGTGACTGTCTAAAGTTGATTTGAAATCATTACTAAAAAAGGGAAGTCTACCCTAATAAGTACAAAATTTCTGAAAAATACTACTTGTAGATCAACCAGACCAGAGGTAAAGCACTTAAAATTTATGTGATATTCAAAGAAGTGGTCTTGGGAAGGTAATTGGAGGAGAAGAGGGTATAAAGGAAGGCAGAGGTAATCTTTGGGAAAAGCTTGTTCAATGGAAGAGAAAGGAAGAGATATAGAAATCCTGCAAGATAAAAAAATGTACAAAAAAATATATTGAATGATACAGAACTCCTCTCCCTACTGCTCATGCCTTAAAAAAAGTCTTCCATTAAAGAGACCATACTGAGCTCCATCCTCTCACTGCCAGTTCTTTTCATTTCAGTTCAGTGAGGCCAGTAATTTTCACCTATGCAAACTGCTATAAAGAAGAAAACAAAATGATAATTTGTAGCTGTTCAAGTGATGAAGTTGTTGCCCCTAAACAATGGAAAAGTGGAAAAAAACTGTTAAATGATAACTTCAAGCTGAAACAGTCTCCATAAATAAGTGTTTAGATATGTGACAGATAAACAAAATCATCGTTTAGAATTTGGAAATACGAATATAGAGTTGGATTTTTTCAAAGGTATAGATGAAACAAAATGACTAAATTCCAGAAAGAAAAATAAAAAAATAACATTATATCAAAACAAAGACTAAATTACACAGTAACCACAGAATACTAGATTCAAGTGAAACCTGAAAAAGATTACTGAAGGAAAGCAGGAAGACAACTAAGTGAATGGAAATGAGATAAGTTTGTTCAGGGGGTGTTTGAAAAGGGAGGTATGTTAGAGAGGTCCCACTTACATATAATTGCAGTTCCCTGAAACATCTCACTGTGCCCACAAGTTCAGAGAATGCTGGGAACATGCCAGATGGACACAGGAGCCAGCATAGTGGACATCTCATTGGTAAAATCAAAGACAATTTAAACATCAAAAGAAATAAAGATATTAATTGATTATAATGCATAGAATAAGGTAACCTATGAGTTGATACTGACATGAATGAGTAAATGCATACATGGAGGAAAAGCAAACTTGTGATAAAATGCAGCTAGTAGTAATGTATTATAAAATTAGAAAATCCCATTTGACTACTACCATAGTAATTTTTAGGCAAGAATCATGAATGTATGTTACAATCAGTTCGATAAAGTTTGATAAATAGGGTAGTTACATAGAGATTTTCACAAGATACTTACTAATTGTAAGAGGGAAAATAGTAATTTTACAGGGGAAACAATTGACAGACATTTACCTTAACCAAGTTAACAATGCCAGTTAGGGGACACATAGTTGTCATGTGGATTTTCATATGATATATTGTGAACAGAACATTCCTTCTAAGTTGTTCCTGCCAAAAATGTAGTCTACAGGTAATCAGAAAGAAACATTAGACAAAGTCAAATTTGAGAGACATATGACGGTGTAAATATAGCCTGTATTCTGCACAAGTATGAAGGTCCTGAAAGACAAAAACTGAGGAAATGATTCAGATTAAAGAGGATACAATTTTCAGAACACAACATCTAATTCTGTATTGGATCCTGCTCTAGGGGGAGAAAAAAGGAAATTAGTGGGATAATTGAGAAATTTGAACAAAGTTTGTAAATGAGATAATAGTGTTACATCCTTGTTTTCTGATTTTGGTAACTGTTTTTTCTTGTTTTTAAGAAAATATTTAGGGGCAAAGGGATCATATAATCTCAACCTTAATCCAAAGGATTCAGGGAAAAAAAATTTGTGTGTGTGTGTATGTGTTTTTTTTAGGGAAGGCAGACATGGTAAAATGTTAACAGTTGGGGAGTTCGGTTGAAGATAAATGAAAAATGTGTTTTTTGAAAATTTTCTATGAATTTGAAATTATTTCAAAATAAGGGGATAACAGAAAACAGTTTATAAGAATATAAAGTTAATTTTATATTATTAATTTCATATAAGTTGCTAACAGTAAACCAGAGTGTTTAAAAATAGACTAAGTGCAGGGCGCCTGGGTGGCTCAGTGGTTAAGTCTCTGCCTTCAGCTCAGGTCATAGTCCTGGGATCGAGCCCCGCGTTGGGCCGCCTGCTCGGCGGGAAGCCCCGGCTTCTCCCTCTCTCGCTCCCGCTGTTTGTGTTACCTCTCTGGGTATGTTTCTCTCTGTCAAATAAATAAAATTAAAAAAAAATAGACTAAATGCTATAGATAAAATGGAAATTTCATTTATGGAAGTTGAAAGTGAAATATTACTATATCTAGGTGTTTTTTTTTTTTAAAGATTTTATTTATTTTACAGCAAGAAACACAGCAAGAGAGGGAACGCAAGCAGGAG
The DNA here is from genome assembly GCA_004023965.1 of Spilogale gracilis. NCBI lineage: Eukaryota > Metazoa > Chordata > Mammalia > Carnivora > Mephitidae > Spilogale > Spilogale gracilis. The sequence goes on along the minus strand of PITA01003660.1, from coordinate 116,775 downwards.
GAGTGAGAGAGGGAGAGCCAGGCTTCCCGCAGAGCAGGGAGCCCGATGTGGGACTCGATCCCGGGTCTCCAGGATCATGACCTGAGCCAAAGGCAGTCGCTTAACCAACTGAGCCACCCAGGCCCCTACTATATCTAGTTTTCAGTGTTATGTCTTTGGTATCATCACTGAAATATAAGTGTGTTCTTGTATACATTTTTCTAGTTACTGGAAAAGCTCTTTTAGACCTCTCATAATAGAGAGGATATTGTTATAAATTGAGTCCTTCCACTAACTCCTTCCTTTGCCATGAACTCCTTATTGATAACTTAGAAGAAATATTTTTGAGTAAGTATTTTTGAGAGGGACGACAGGGCCTGGCATACTCTTTTTCCTGATAGTGAACTATAGTGTTTTTTGTTTGTTTGTTTGTTTAGATTTTATTTATTTGAGAGAGAGAGAAAGAAAGCACAAGTAGGGGGAAGAGGGAAGGGAGAAGCAGACTCCTGGCTGAGCGGGGAGCCTGATGTGGGGCTTGATCCCTTGATCCTGGGATCATGACCTAAGCCAAGGTAGATGCTTAACTGATTGAGACACCCAGGCATCCCTATAGTTTTTGTTTTAAGGAATTTTCTCCAATCATGCTTAATGAATATTCTGAAGCAGCATTACTTGTCTCAGTTTTAATTGTCTTGTTCATAGCTCACTTAATTTGAAAGCCTTTAACTGGAGTAAGAATTATTCTTGGAATAAATACTTTATTGATTGTCAGTTTTTTTTTCCCCTCTTCAGTACTAGAAGTATGGAAAAACATTTCTGACTAAACCTTGGCTAAATTCAGAATTTTAGTACAGCATGTATATCTAGGTGCTTCTCAAGACATAAATGATTTCAAGTGCAGTGTTTAAAAATAGTTTTAATAATGGTATTCTTAAAAAAAAAAGTAATGGTATTCTTGTATTCATTATATTCTTAAAATGGTATGATACAATACCAGGATTCTGAGAAACAGAATCACAATCAGTAATAAAAGTTTAAAACTTTTTAATGACAAATATTATGTAAACAAAGTTAATATATAAGTGGGCAATTTGGGCAAGTATTTGTAAAACATTGTTAATATATGTTTAAGGAGCTTTTACTTAGATAAGTAAAAAAAATCACAAAGTATGAAAGTGGTCAAAAGATGGGCAGTATAGAGAAAGCAAATCCCAAATGACAACAAATATAAGAAAATGATATCTAACCACTACTAGTTAAGAAATGCATATTAAAGAAATGAGATTTTTATTTTACATCTACCATACTAGCAGAACAGTTGTTATGAAAGGGAAACTTAGTATACCATTTAACTTAGGCATATCCACAAAGTGTGGTTGAATGAGTAAAATAAAATAAAAAGTATTGATAGAGTCCCTGTTTTGTCAAATGTTGACAAAATCCCTTATGTATATGTATATATACATGTATATGTGAATATGGTTATATGATCTTGATTTAAAAAGTGGAATGAAAAATACTAAGTCGAAAACACTGGCTAAGGGGTTCTTGGTGCAGGGGAAAGTAGGGAGGCAAGCGTAAAACACTATTTCCATATATCTATGCATTTATATAAAATTATTTGTGTATTTATATTGTAAAGATTTTTTTAAAGATTAAATAATAAGAGATTTATTTTCACAAGGTGAGGAAAGGAACCATTAGGCACATGTAGTGTGAAGAGTGTTTCACAAGGAAGGAAAATAGCAAACTTCCTAAGGAGGAAAGTAGCTGGTGGTTAAGGATGACACACATGCGCATAAGCACACACACAAACACATGAATGAGGCTTAATGGATGTAAAGGAGCTGATGGGAAATAACTTCAGATAGAGTTTGAAGCCACATTATTTATTTTGTTTACTTAGTAAGTGTGGATATTACTTTCAGCGCAGAAAAAAGCTCTAACTTCTACTTAAACAATTTGATTTATATTTCAAAACTATCACTTGGTTACCCAAAGAATATAAGCATAGTCATTTGAAGGAGCACATGTACCTCAGTGAGGGAGAAAAGGACATGAGAAAGACAATAGCAAAGTGGTGAGGTAAGTAAGATCCAAGGATTGGATACAGGTTAAAGAATTTCTGGAAAGAGAATACAAAATGGGAGAGCTAGATAGGAGGCAAAATGGAATACATGAAATTGAGATTTTGGAGGTGATGTGATTATTGGTGATGGTAGAGTTAAAGGTGTGACAGTAGGAGTGGGTGCTTAACATGTGGTGGAAGTGGAGCATTTGGAGGTTGGGGGATGTTTTTGCAACGATTTTTTTTTTTTTAACTCAGTTACTGAAGTCTCCAGATATAAGAGTAGGTATAGAAAGAGAAGTGCCAGGTGAAAGTTATCAGTACATGAGGTGCACTTGGTGCCCATCACAAGAATTATTGGGTGGTATAAATTTCATGGTGTGAGCTTCAGAATACCTGGGGCTTTGAAGGCAAAGGAAGGGAAAATAACTTATAAGATAGAATAGGGAGCAAAAAGGACTTACTTATCTTTCAGCCTCTTGAGCATAGTGAATGTAATATTTAAAACAGACCCACAGAAATTGGTCTCTATTTGAGAGGACTTCAGGCTTCAGTTGGAAACTGGAATTTTCAAAGAAGAATTTGAGGACTTTGTTGACCCTAGACTGTGAATTTTATTTTTTTTTTTATTTTTTTTTTTAAAAGTAAATCATGTTCTTTTTTTTTTTTTTTTTAAAGATTTTTATTTATTTGACAGCGAGAAACACAGCCAGAGAGGGAACACAAGCAGGGGGAGTGAGAGAGGGAGAAGCAGGCTCCCTGCGGAGCAGAGAGCCCGATGCGGGACTCGATCCCCGGTCTCCGGGATCATGACCTGAGCCGAAGGCAGTCGCTCAACCAACTGAGCCACCCAGGCGCCCCTAGACTGTGAATTTTAAACTGGATGATAAGGGCTCAGTGTCTTCTGGTTCTTTACCTTCTGCAGCAGATTGGCAGCCAGGGATAAAGGTAAACCTTCTCAGGAGAGTGCTTTATTAAGGAGCTATAAGTCAAATGTAGGTCTGTAGTCTTGTGGCACATGGGGAAGAAAGAGGCTCATGTGGAAAGTGAAGCTAGGAATCTTTTTCAACTTTGGAATCTGACTCAGTATTAAAAGAGGGCTCATCTTTAGGTAGCCTGTATTTAAGTACTACTAATGCTTTTACTAAAAATAGATCTTTTTTTCTTTGATTGTCTAGGTTACTTTTACGAAGAGAAAGTTTGGATTAATGAAGAAAGCCTATGAACTTAGTGTGCTCTGTGACTGTGAAATAGCACTCATCATTTTCAACAGCTCTAACAAACTGTTTCAGTATGCCAGCACTGACATGGACAAAGTTCTTCTCAAGTATACAGAGTATAATGAACCTCATGAAAGCAGAACCAACTCGGATATTGTTGAGGTAACACATATATCTAGTAATGCCTGAATTGCAGATATAATTAAATCTTCCCTTTAATAACTTTTAACTGTCAGAGTGCTTCACATCAAAATTATGAATCAGTTTTATATCTATAAAATATATAAAATATTTTAATATATATTTTGTATTATGTGTATATATATAAAATTTATTTTTTCTCCAAATCATTTCTTGGGATGATCTAATTATTGCTATGATAATGTATATTTTTTCTCTGAATTATTTGTTACAAATGATTACAAATGTTATAAATGATTACAAATGTTACCAATGATTATTACTATGTAATGACCCACTTAGGCTATAAACATATACCCTGTTTATTGAAACAAAATTAGGTTGTCATAATATATACAGCAGTGTAATACAACATTTTATCTATGGTTATTTTATATGAGTTTTAAAGTTAATATTATAAGAAATTATATCATTTGGGATAGTATGAAGTTACAGTTTTAATATGCCTTAGTCATTTTGTTATGTCAGTGACTACCCACAATTTTAAACACCAATGAAATGGAAGAAAAATGACATAAATAATATTTCTATTTTGTGAATATTATTTTAGTTGTGGGGTGGGGAGAGATTCTTTACTTTTTTTTCTCCTTATCTGCTGTCCTTCAATATTTCTAATAATTCTGCCAGCCTAATTAAAGTGAAAATAAAGAAAAGGAATTTTTTGGAATTATTTCCGTCTTACTCGGAAATAGTGTTTTAAAGCAAAGCCTTCAAAAAGGAGAATCTATATGCTTTCCCTTTTAATTCTGTTCTGTAAAAAGATAATTTTCCATTCATATTTCTAGTGGCATTTTAAATTAGCTTGATGCTTTTGTCTTTTTTGTTTACATTTAGAAATTTTGTTTCATTTTTATTCAAAAGAGGAAATTTCCCCCCCACTACTTCAAAAGTTATATTTTGGCTTAGTTTTTATATTAGAAAACTATTTCAGTAAATTAGGGATTTCCTTGGTGAAAATACTAAAACCATGTGAAATGATGCAGAACTAACCTCAAAGGAAGAAATGAAGTCCTAATGTAGATTTTATTTGAGTAATTAAAATCAAGATAAAGATTCTTTAACTGTTTCATTGTGTAGGAAACTAATTTACCTGCCTCCACTGATTAAGTGTATATTAAATTTGCTGTATAATGTATTACTCTGCTGCAACCATTCCTTTTTGGACAGTAATTGATTTTTAGTTTGTTACTGAAAAAAAATCTACTTACAACTTAAAAAAACCTCTGTTACTTTTTAGCAGTTAATCAGTTGTTTGCAGTGAGAAGTAAAAGTATCTTATAATTACACTACAGCTCCTCTCTGTTGCTTGTTCCCATAGTTTTATTTAAATGGCTCATTGCTATAAACCTTCCTTGAAATGTATATGAAGCTTTTGATTTTTTTTTTTTGTTGATCATTTCACTTAAATGACATGGTTACATCTTAGCCAAACCCCTTAATGCAGTTATGATTGTATCAATTTTAAGTTACTTTATATTATCTATTTGTGGTATATCTGCTTACTTATGTGCAATACAAATCAGACTCTTTCCCTATTACATCATAATCCATTTTGAATCTTGATTTTGTAAATTATGGGATCATTATGGGTAATCTTTATCAGAGACTTCATAACTGGATTCCCTTGAAATGGAGAGTATCCCTGATGTGTTTAATTTAAAATTACATCTTATTTTAAAAAGCTCTGTATCTTATCAGACGCTCCACTGCCTAGTCAAAGAAGTAGAGTTGACTTTGATAATGCCAACAAATAGATATTCAAGCTAGTTTCATTATAGAAGGCAACCACCTCCTTAAACCTAACTACTCTGCTCTTTCATTGCAGCAGTTGTTCTTGGCCCCTGGAAGTTGAGGGTGCTTCGCACAGCCTAAAGCTTACTTCCTTAGAGAATATGAAGAATATAGTCTGATTTAATCCTCACAGAATTTTCAAACTACCTCAGTCTTCATCTCTGTTGTGGTCAGCAGTCAAAGTGTAAGAGAGTAAATCCCAAACATGTTTTGGCAGTCTCCTATATTACAGTTTACTTCAGTGTGAAGGAAAACTTTTGCAGGTCAATTATCAGTTGGGATTTTGATGTTTTCTTTTTAATTGAATTTCTTAGATACAATTGAATATGAATATTATCCGTAGTTCTTTATGTAGTTCTAAATTATATAAATACAGTGGTAGAAGACACTTTGGCTTGTAAGGTATCAATTTGTTGGTAGGATAAATTATAAGGCTGAATCTACCTCTACAGCTTACTTAATTAACCTTCATTATAAAACAATGGTGGTTATCCTAGATACTCTTTCTTCCACATGTAAAAGTAATGCAGCTGCAGCCTCACTAGTCATGTGCACATATCCAAGTTCCTTTAATCAGTGGTGGATGGCTTATACTAATGGAGCTACGAGGATTGTTGTGAACCACATTAAGAGTGTAGGACAAGAATAGTGACAAATGCATATGGATTTCCGATATAGGCCAGGCATTTCCAAGTGCTTTACATATATCTCATATAAAGATATTTTTAGAAGATCACTGTAAGTATTTTTTTTCTTACAGTTTTTCATATAGTTTTCTTTCAAACAGTTGTAGTAATTGGGAGCCCACTTTTGTCCATTTAACAGAAATATTTGAGGGGTTCCTATGTATCATGGACTCTGCAAAGTGATGTTATTTAGCAGTTTCTAATTCAGGCCCCAAGACTGTTCTTTCTACTTATAGTTTTGTAAACCAGTGAGACACACTTGTACCAACTGAAGATTTTATATCTGTAAACTTCTAACAAATTGGTGTAATGTTCTGGATGGCTAAAAAAGCCACCTCCTGTGACTGAATTCATCAGTAGTAAATGGAAGTATAAATAACTATAAGTGACCCACTTTAGAGTGTTTCCTAACACAGTATGGTTGACAGTGAGACTAACTGAAAACTTTGAGAACAACCTTCATAAGGCCTCTAACCTGATATCACTTATTTCCTATTGCATGTAAGTTAGTCTTTAAGATCAGTAAGATTTTACTTTCCCCCATATTACTAAAAAAGCCACACCAGTAAGGATGTGCGTGTATTAGGCCTGTGGAACTGGATTTAGTGTGTGTTCTGGGAATGCAGTGAAGCAGTTTGCATTTTAATATTATGATGATAAACAGATACAAAGGAAGATATGGTTATCACATTTTATCTATCTTTTGATTTTAATTTGGAATATTAGAAAAACTCATCTACAGAATCGTGTTCTATCTTTGCTGTCCCTTGTTTCACATTACTTGTATTTTGAAATTAGTTTCTTAAAATTTTAATCACTTTTAACAATTATAGTTGATAAAATATTTCTCTTTGGCTTTTAAAAAAATCAGTAGCATTTACATATTTTAAATTGCATTTAGATATTTTAAAGTCTGTAGTGTCCTGTAGGATATATATATCTCCTACATTCAGAAAGCTAAATAAATGAAAATGGAAACTTACACATTAGTAAATTAGAGTCATTAAGATAAATTTTAAAGAGTTCATAACTAGATTTCTCTATAATGGAGAGTATTGCTGCTGTGCTAATGGCATCTTATTTGAAAATGCTTATACACTGCTTTTTAGGAATTTATTCCTTTAAAAAATGAGTTTTACTACTATATTTCCTATATTTCATTAGAAGACATTCTGTAAAGAATGTCATCAGACGTATACATTGTATCTTTCCATGTTATTAAGCACTGATAACAAAAATATGTGACTGACTTTTTGATTGGTAATTTAATTGAAATGTACAAAGACAATGTTATAACCCCCATCTTTTTCTTTTCAGTAAATTAAGATTTAAAACCTTGTGAACTGTAGTATGCAATATTAGAACATTGGATTTATCTTAAGAGTATTAGAAACTAGTAATGAAAATCACCAGTTGGTCACCATTATTCATACACATGTGTGTTTTTGTTATATGTTGTGTTTATGCTAAACAAAAGCCTAAGCCAATAGAAGGGTTCTGCATCAAAATAAAAATTATGCTAAAGCCACAAAGTAAGGATTTTTAAAGCTACTACTCAATAAGTGCCTGAGAATACTTTTATATCCACTTTTCTCTTTCTTTTGCTTTGCAGGAATATTTGAAATATCATATATTCCTGCATATAATATTTTAAAAATAGTTATTACTTGGTGATATTGGAGAATATTCAGCCAGTAGCTTATGTGATGATTTTTATTTATTTATTTGACAGAGAGAAATACAGCCAGAGAGGGAACACAAGCAAGGGGAGTGAGAGAGGGAGAAGCAGGCCTCCTGCCGAGCAGGGCGCCCGATGTGGGGCTCGATCCCGGGTTTCCAGGATCATGACCTGAGCTGAAGGCAGTCGCTTAATGATTCTTATCATTGTGTTGTTATTTAAGAATGTAAGCGACCATGGCCATTTATCTTTTTAGTTAATATCTTGTAAACTGTTCCCAGATAGAAGTACTTTCCTCATGATAGTAATACTGTAGTACTTAAAAAAAAAAATTCCTCTTATATTATCTCTTTTGATCTTCATACCGAAGGTGAGCGTTTTCAGAAGTGGAGATTGAGATTCCATTAAATGACTTGCCCAGAGTCCTGTAGCATTTACTGGCGGAAGTAGGATTAGAACCTGGCTCTTTGACATTATAGCCTCCCTTTGCTCCCCAGTTTATTGAATACATTGGAGCTCTGGAACATTTCACCATAAATGGATGAGGATTTTATATATGAGTCAGTGATGTATAACAGGTAGCAAACATGAAATGAGTTTTCCTCAGTAGTAACGGAAAGTGAATGAGGATAATTACAGTAAGAATAGTAGATGACATTTATCTAGTTGCTAATATAACCTGGTACTCTTTCAAGGGCTTTTATTTAACTGATTGAACCCTCTTATTTTCCCCATTTCACAGATGAGGAATTTGAGACACAGTGGTAAATAAAGTAAGATGACAATAATTTGGGTTCTAAAGAAAGAGAAAATCTGCTTTTTCTGAGCATTATTCATTCCTGCCTACTTTCAGATTACAAAGGAATTTAGAAATTATCAATGTCTTAAAAGAGAGGAGGATAGGGAATCAATATAATATCCATCTACCAGTTATTAAATAAAAACAGCCAGTAGTGAAAGTTGACCATGGCAGGAATACATTGTTTTAAAGTCCATGACTCTCAGAGTGTAGTACCTTGAGCAGCAGCAGCAGCAGCGTCACCAGAGAACTTGTTAGAAACGTAAGCTTGTGGGCCCCACATCAGACCTACTGAAACAGAAATTCCTTAGGGGGAGGTCTGAGCAATATTGTATGAACTCGAATTAACTTGTCCTAAGTGGTGTGAGACTAAAAGCTTCAAGTTAACATGCAGTCCTGGGCAGTGGTTACCCAGCTTCTTAAATATTTTTATTCCCAAGAATATCCTCTGAAATAATTTTAAGTAGTGAGCAAGAACAAAGTGTAGCTTTTAAGATCTTCTAAGAAGCAGTTGAAAATAGCGTGCTGATTTCAGTGTGAATTACAAACTAGGGGACACATTTCTAAAGGGTTACCTTTCAGCTCACTTCTTCATGGTTATAAAGTGCTTCTTTGAATGTATGTAGGAGATCTGGTGCAGATGTGTGGGCGATGGATTACAGTTCCTCAGTTGAGCAAAACAGAAAGATAAATGACTTTTGTATCCTGAGATCATCTAGTACTGACCTTACAGAATCAGAGATATGATTATGTTTTGGTTTTCTGACAGTATTATAATGTTCTCAGAGAGCCTTTCTGAGCCAATCAGTTTTGTTTTTTTTTCCCTCCCCGTGTTAGAGATGAGGAATGGGACAGACGGGGAATGTTTAAGAGGCTTGCCTGATGTTTTACAGGGCTGCAGTGGAGCGTCAGGGAAAGGGGAAAAATAATGAAACATCTGAAGACAAGACAAAGCTTCCCTCTACCTCCAGCCCCCTGCCCTGCTCTTTTATTCCTAACAGAGCTTGATGCATCAGGATGGTGATTCACAGGGTGAGGCATGCTAATCCTCATGGCCCTCCTCTTCTTCTCACTTGTCCTGCACCATCACCTCACACAGCAATCACTGTAGCTCTTGTAATTTCAGTTTGACTTTTTATTTTTACTATGTATTTGAATATCATTATTTATCATATAATTATTGGTTTTCATGTATGTGCTTTTTAAGGAACTGTACATCTCTGCTTGTAATTTTTATTTTCTTGAGGTCAGATTTTTCTCCCATCAGAGGTTGATGTTGCTGATATATGAACAGAAGTTCATATGGGAAAGGGATGAGATTTATCACTTTATAATACAGCTTACATTTCTCTAATGCATTTCTTGTCTTCATCAATGAATATCGATGTATCCTTTTTAAAATGTCCCTTTGTGTTAGGGATTGAGTGTTTTAGTAGTTACAATCAGATAAGTTGTTTTTTTACTGGTGGAACTTCTTTGCTACATTAGCCAAATTTTTGGCCGGTGAAAAAAAGGGTACAGAGGATTGGGGGAGTGATCAGAGAAAACTTCCTCTAGAAGTAACACCATCATCTTAGTCCTTTAAAGGACAAGGTTGGAAAAGGAAAGGAGTAGAAGAAAGGTGTTCTGGCTCAAAGGGGCAGCTTATGTGGAAATTAGGAAATGAGACCTAGCACAGTTATTTTATGGAGTTAAAGTCAGCCAAGTATAGCTGTGGTAGTGTAGTGTGAAGAGTGGCGATAGCCAAGACCTGGGAAGTAAACCAGATCCCAGAGAGGTGTATAAGGCCCTTGACTTTCTCCTGAAGGCTAGGGTAGCTATTGAAAGGGCTCTGTCTAGGTTTTATGGACTCTCTTGCACTTCCCAAGCAATACATTGTATTCAAATCATTTTTGAAAGGGGTTGAAAAGAAGGGAGGAGGAAAAGGGTAAAATGTTGAATATAATGCATTATTTTTACATTTTTAAGTTATTGTACAGATATTTATCATACTATGTACAAGGCATTGTGCTAGACACTGGGAATAACAGGCCATATTTCTGCTGTTTTCCTAAAAGCTATTTTATTGTTTTACTACAGAGGTTCCTTTGTCCGATACATTTCAGTATAGATTCAAGACACTTAGAATCTCAAGATTTTGATGTTTCCCATCAAATAGTAATCATTCAGCATATAAATACTATATTAGAGCTATAAGCTTATTTAGGGTAAAAAATGTAGGGTACTTAGCATGTTTAAGGATGTTCTGTCTATGCCTCTAAAGTGAGAGATGATATAGATAGATAGACAGACAGACAGTGATATTTCTCTTATATAGAGGTAGCAAATGCAGACATGCAGTTTTTTAAAAGCTGGCCATTCAAACATATATCTCCTTAAAATTAAGGAGACAGCTTGTATAGTTCTTATATTTATTTTGATTTTTTTTGTAGCCCAGTTTTGAAATAAATTCTGGGGATCTAGAGTCTAAAGAAAGAGAGGTATCTTCTTAGCATAGATTAGTCTTAACACTACTTTTTAAATTTACAATTACACCATCAGTGCTTGACCTGTAAATCATTCCAAATGGCAGTATGAACTTTTTATATTTGGGAAAAATAAACATACCTTATAATTTTATAGGTTTTGTTTGGTGGGTTGATTTGTGAATCAAATCAGTTTTTGATAGGTGCTTTGATACTTGTGTATCCTAAGGATATCCTATGAAGAATCTTATTATATGTGCAGGTGCATTGATATGTTATATTTCTTTACTCAAAGAATATTTCCTAAAGTTTGTCCTTTAATTGGGTGGCAGTAAAAGATCAGAAGGTATACTTTTAAGATTGTTTTTAAATGTTAGTGATTCTTGAAACTTGGTATATAAGCTACAAGTTTGAGGTTTGTTTTGTTTTGTTTTAAAGATTTTATTTATTTGACAGAGAGAAACACAGCTAGAGAGGGAACACAAGCAGGAGGAGTGAGAGAGGGAGAAGCGGGCTTCCCGCCAAGCAGGGAGCCTGATTTGGGACTCGATCCTGGGTCTCCAGGATCATGACCTGAGCCGAAGGCAGTCGCTTAACCAACTGAGCCACCCAGGCCCCCCCAAGTTATTTTTAAGAGAATAAACCAAAGCTTGATTCATATTGGAATTTACATCTTGTAATTTGATGGAGAATATTGTTCTGTCAGGCTTTGTTTTTATAGAAATTTTCTTTTCATATAACTGCTTTGTTATTTTGTGGTACTTTCTGGACTTGAGTTGTTATTTCCAGAGTCTCTTGAAAACCTCAAAAATGTTTATGTTCTGCAAAAAAACCCTTAGAAATAGTAGCTAGTGTTTGTACAGGAATTTAAAAAATCAGCTTGATTTTTCATGTTACTAGTGTTCACATAGGACTGTTGCACTGTATGATATAATTAAAATATTTTTAGTTCTATTTTCCATATTTGTGATAGTTGGATTAATTTTTTAAAAATTGTTATGTTACTTGGGGCATAAAAAGTATATTAGGTCTGTGGGACAGCAGAAAGTAAGGATTTTAGTGAGGACTTAGGCATTTTGTGGAAAATGTTAGTTCTCAAATTCTGTTATTTGATACTTTTCTTATTATGATCCAAAGTAAATTTTTATATTTAGTTTTTATAATTAGAATTTCTTTGCTGTACTAATCATTATTTATTGGATATTTATGGTACCTGTTTAATAGGAAAAGAGGAGCAGTATTAAAGTACTAAATCTTGTGGGTTTTAAGGATCAATTAAAATAATGTATGCATAAGCATTTTTTTTTTTTGCATAAGCATTTTTTAAAAAGAGTTTTTATTTTTAAGTATTCTCTAAATTCACAAGCCTGAGATCAAGAGTTGTATGCTGTACTGACTAAGTCAGCCAGGCACTCCGTGAAAGCATTTTGAAAACTGTTTTATATTAGTTAGGTTGTTTCTTATTCTAAGCAACAAAGACCTGAGTGAAATGTGCCTTTAAAATAGGGGTACTTGGGATGCCTGGGTGGCTCAGTTGTTAAGTGTCTGCCTTCTGCTAGGTCATGATCCCAGAGTCCTGGGATCCAGTCCCACATCAGGCTCCCTGCTCGGCGGGAAGTCTGCTTCTGCCTCTCTCACTCTGCCTGCTTGTGTTCCCTCTCTGGCTATGTCTCTCTCTGTCAAATAAATAAAATCTTTAAAAAAATAATAAAGTAAAATAGGGGTACTTGTTATAGCACCTAACAAACAGTGAAGCAGTGTGGTAGAGATCAGGCTCTGCTCTGTTGAAGTAGGCCCCAAGTTTCTGCCTTTTCTCAGGTATCAGCTTTGCCCAGATGCTGGCTGCTGCATGTCGACAGTGGCAAGCTCCCGACCTTACCTGTGCACGTGGCATCATCTATAGCAGCTTTAGTCAGTAGAACTCTTCATAGTGGTGGAAATGTTCTATATTTGCGTTGTCCACTATGATAGGCATTAGTCATACGTAGCTGTTGAGCACTTGGAATATAAATAGTGCAACTGAGAAACTGTATTTTTAACTAATAGCTACATGTGGCTAGTGGCTACCATATTGTTAAGCACCAATATGAAGCATCAGAGATTACTTGTGTCCTGGAGTTTTCACCAAATGTTCTAAAATAAACTCTGTTGTACTGGCTTAGATAACATGCTTCCACACTGCTTCCTGCAGTACACTAATCATGGTGGTGAAGAGAAGATGGAAAGTGCTGATTGGCTTATTCTTACTAGCTACTCCACCTCTTAGAGGTAGTAAAAAACTACACTAATCCAGAAAGTTTGCATTTGCATAGGTGGGGATAGACTTGTAGTTCAGTGGAACAGGACCCAGAACTCAGATATAGACCCATACATTCATGGTTAATTGATGTTTGACAAAAATGCTAAGTAAGGTAAATCAATGAGAAAAGTAGTCTTTTCAATAAATGGTGCTAGAAAAACTGGATATATGTACAGAAAAAATAAACGTTCATATTACTACACAGTGTATACATTTCTGTGGAATAAAGAGTTTGTATAGGTGAGTAATGAAGGTGAGGAACAGACAAATTGGGTATAGTTGATAGAGTGCCTTGAATATCAGTCTGTGGAGTTTGACATTTGTCTTGTGGACATTGGGCAGCCTTTAGAGGTGTTTAAAAGTTTAGGTAGTCAAATAATTGTTACAAGAATACTAATCTGGCAGCAGATTATCAACATTTTAAAAAGTTTATAGCTTTTAAAAATAGACTAAAGATCTCATCTGTTAATTATAATAGGTCTTTAGTAATATTGAGATTTGATGAAGAAAAATGTCATTCCACTTTGGGGAAGGGTAATGAAGGTGTTCTAAAGATTATGGTCTATTGACATGTCATGCTTTTTCTTAATTGATCTATAAAAAATTTAAGACTGCATCATTTGTAGAAAAGGAAATGTTTAGAATTTAACCATAATGTGAATGTGATGAAGTATAAGTATAAATAAGCTTTATAATATGATCTCCTTTAACATAACAATTTAAAGTATCTTTATTTAAAATCATTAAAAAGTGACTGACCAAAATTATTGTAAAAAGGAGTTTATGTATTATGAGAAGGTTTGGAAAATTCTGATCTAGTTCTGTACTTCATTTAAACAATAAGAAAGCAGGAGTCCAAACAAAGCAAAGGACTGGTCCGAGATTTTATAAGTACACAATGACAAAATTAAGACTTAAATAATGTTGTCTGAAGACCCTGGGTCTATCTCAGAAAGACTGTGGAACTTTTGAGGCAGAGTCTTTGCTAAAGAACATCAGTATTCTTCCTAGTAGATTCCCAAAGATCAGCACACAAACTTAATAATGACCTGTAAGGTTGATCTAAAAGCAGTGTTGCTTCCTTCAGTTAATTTGTACTCTTAAAACTTCATCAGAGGTGCCTGGGTGGCTTGGTTGGGCATCCACTTGATTTTGAGTTGGGTCATGGTCTCAGGGTCACAGGATCAAGCCCTGTTAGGCGCTGTGCTCAGTGTAGAGTATTGTTTGAGATAAAATGCCCTCCCCCTGTCCTCATACATACACACTCTCTTTGTCTCAAATAAATTTTTAATTTAAAAAAACAAAACAAAACAAAAAACCAAACATGTTAAGGACAAAAAGCATGGAGTATGTTTAAATGGAAATAAAGCTCAAGAATGAAGGGATGTGAGTCTCTTCACTCTGTAATACTGGAAATACTGCCTTTATTGCTGTATCGCCCCATCTTCCACATTGATTCCCAGTATATATTATTTCCAACCTTTAGAAAAGTAAACAGACTTAAAGAGAAAAACATACAGGTGCTTCTGCTGTAATGCTCTTTATGCATTCCTGAAAAATCTCATAAACTCCAAAACCTGTACAGCATTGTGTTCTGAGCAACACAAACTAAAAAATAAGTAGTAATTAAAAAGAGAGTTTGAATTGCTCAGTGAGGCAACTTAGTGTGTAGTTAGTGGTTACCGCAGTGGGTGTTATAAATGCACAGAATTAATTACTTGAGTAAAAGTGTTGGCAACATTTAATTGTCTTAGGACAGTGCAGATGGCAGTGTAGCAATGAACAATGGAAGGTGGGGGGTGCCATGAAAGTGAGCATGGGAAACACTACAGCCTTCAGCAAGGCTGGGAATACTCCTCTGAAGCCCTAGTTTTCAATTTTCTTTTTCTTTTTCTTCTTTTTTTTTTTTTTTAAAGCTCCTGCTCTCAGGAGGTCTTTTTCCTTTCCTGCTAAAGGTTATAGTTCTGTTGCCACTTTTCAGGCTCCCCTTGCCTAGGAAAAATCCCCAGTGAACCAGAGTGAATTCTTTATTTTACTGACACCGTTTCCTATTTACCAGTTTCATAGTACCCAATTTACATTCTAAAACACATTATAGTAGAGCAGACTGTATTGTTTAATCATAGAAGGTGTTTCTGTTTTTTTTTTTTAAGCATATTTATCAGCTTATATTCATTTGAATAAGTGGCTGCTATACAAAAGAAGGTTGTTCTGGGGGGAAGTTGTATTATTTTGCTGGTTTCTTTTAAGATACAAAAGAAAGTTGTTTTCATAGATTCTATTGGCTTTTGTTTCATACAGTTCTGTTCACTGCTAGTCTTAATATACTTGGATATAGGACTCAGTACATATGAATTCCAGTGTGATTATTCATAATCATGGTAAATATTTCCAGCATTTTCTGCAACCTGCATAAGGTGCTTTCACACTACTTGCTATCTTTATAAATCATTGCCCCCAGATCCTTCACTGTCATGTAAAATTGAATGACTGAATGTTCAGCGAGGCAACATAGTATAGCTAGTGGCTACCACAGTGGGTATTGTAGACATAGTTGAGATTAACTTTTTCTGTTCTTTTTCATTGAGATACAATTTACAGACCATAAAATTCACCATTTAAAATTATACGGTTTTTATATTCAAAACTTTGTGCAACTATGAACACTGTCTAATTCTAGAACATTTTCATTAACCATTGGCAGTCATTTCCCAGCTCCCCTTACCTCCTCATCCTGGGCAACACTAGCCTTTTTTGTGTGTCTCTGAATTTGCCTATTCTGGATATTTCATATAAATGGTCTCTTGTGTCTGGCTTCTTCCATTTAGCACAATACTTTCAAGGTTCATCCATATTGTAGCATGTATCATTATATCATTCCATGGCTAAATGATATTCCACTGTATGGATACATCATATTTTGTTTATCCAGTCATCAGTTGATGGACATTGGGTTATTCTACTTTTTGATTGCTATAAAAATGTGGCTTTGAAATTTGTGTACAAGTTTTTGTATGGATAGGTTTTCATTTTTCTTATGTATCTACCTAAGCATGGAATTTGCCAGGTTGTATGATAGTTCTGTGTTGAACTTTCTGAGGAATTTGACAGTGGAATTTTGTGGAAAATGTGGGACTCTTTTCCACATTGAAAGAAAAGCAAAAACATCAGAAAACTTTGTGGATGTCATTAGAAAATATTTGGTTAATTTTTTCCTAAAACATTGATTTTTTTTTTATTTCTGTAATGTTGGATCAGGTTATCTGGACCAACCCTTCAGCTGAAGACAACTAAAAATACTAGATAAATTGTACAAAAACTTTATAGCATCAAAGAGCTGTTAAGGAACATGCCAGACCAAAATCTAAGAAAAGGTAAGAACCTAAGAGGTAAAGAAGTATTTAAAGTTCTGGCTACCCTGAGTCATTTGCCCACAAGGATAAAACAGTTGAAAACTGAGCTCCAGGTTTTGGTGGATCCAGCAGCAAAGAGCAACTCATAACTTCTAGATTTCCAAGTCTAATAGATTGCGTCCCGTATCAAACTGGGACCTCGGGAAGAGGAAAAAATCTGCTCCGTTTTCCTTGCTTGCAAAAGATTGCAAGGAGAGATCTGTTGTACTGAATAGATGGGGAAAACAGGAAAATAAGAAAAGTAAGAAAGAGAACCTACCTCTGAGAGGTTGTAAAACAAGTACCAACATTGTCCAGAGTCATTTAACACAGGAAGTTCAGGACAACTTTTGCCTCAAGTACCTGGAAGAAACAAATTGATACGCTTTTAAAAGAAAGGCACCTTATTCCATGCATCAAAAATCTCTTTCAAATAACCTTTCAAAACCATAGAGTGTCCATCATACAAAAATGACCAACCATAAAAGAAAAGATGGCACCATAAGCAAAATGCAGAAGAAATAGCAGAAACTGACATCTAAATACTTCAGATACTCATTATTATACACAAATTATAAATAATTTCACTCTGTTTTAATAAACAAGCTTGGAAATATCTGCAAGAAACAGGAAAATATAAAAGTAATATAGCGGAATTGAATGAAATACTTAGAACAATTTTAAAAACCCACAATAACCAACATAAAGAACTTAGTACATATGTTGGAAATGTATTTGACAGAATTTGTGAACTGAAAGAAGTTACCTGGAGGCTCAGCACAAAGAGATGAAAAGGTAGAAAATACGAGATGTTGAGGAAAAGAAAGATTGGAAATTCTAGCCTAAATTTTTCTTGGCATTCTAGAAGGAGGGAAGAGAGGACGAACATGAATGGTGGCCGACATAGTATTTGAAGAGATAATGACAATTTTCCAGGACTGATTTTAGGAACTCAATAAATCCCATGCCGAGTAAAAGAAAAAAAAAATCTATACATAGGCATAGTGAAGCTACAGAAAACAAAAGACAAAGAGAAAAAACTTAAACAGAGCAGATTATCTTCAAAGGAGTACTGGCTCTAAATAGCAGCAAATGAAAATCTGTAGTCAATGAAATGATATCCTGAATGTGTTGAAAAGATGGAACTTGTAATCCAACTTAGAATTCTGTACCCAGAGGAAATGTCTCCAAGAATGAAGGCAGGACGCCTGACCTACACACCCAGGAAACCCCATTGCTCTCCTTCTTCTGGCTGGAAGCATGAAGGCCATATAATGCCTGGAGTTACTGGAAAAGACATGAAATAGCGAGAGTTCATCAGAGCTCTGATAGTCTTCCTGAAAAAGTCTGGGGAGCTGAAAGTCCCTAAATGGGTGGACACTATAGTATAAAGAGCTTGCTTGCTCCCTGTGATGAGAGTTGGTTGTTGTTGTTGTTGTTCTTCAAGATTTTATTTATTTGTCAGCACAAGCGGGGAGGAGCAGCAGCTGAAGGGAAAAGCAGACTCCCCACTGAGCAAGGGGCCTGATGTGGGACTTGATCCCAGGACTCTGGGATCATGACCCGAGCTGAAGGCAGAAGCTTAATTGACTGAAGCTTAAACAGAAGCTTAAGCTACCCAGGCATCCCTGATGTGAACTGGTTCTACACATGGGCTGCTTCCATAGCACAGCACCTGTATCCAGGGCAGTGCTGGGGTCACCTTCATAACAGACCTGTGGGGGACGCGAGAGATATGGCGTCATGCCCAGCCACTTCAGCAGAGGCTCCAGGAGTGTGACCCACAAGTCCTCTGAAGCTTTAGGAATTGAAAACAATGAAAAAGGACTAAGATGGGGTCTGCGCACTGACATCTCAGAGACAGAGAGATCTGGAAAGAATCACCAGACAGGTATCAGCTGTCACCCAGAAGTATTAGAGCAAATGCTGGGTTAATAAATTGGCTTGTTCGTTTAAAAAAAGAAAAGGTAAAAAATTATGTATCAGTTTTGCAACAAAACCACCTCAGGCTTTTGAAGAAGAGGTCAGACTGCCATGGTAAGAAAAGCAGTCTTCCTCGGAAGATCAAATGATCTTCACAAACTTCATGAATATTAGAACCTAGTGGGTGCTCTCAATCAGTTTTGATGGGAAAAAAAAGCAAGTCATTTGTACAATTAAAAAAACCCACACACACATAGAAGGGATGGTGAAAACCAAGAGCCAAGACTTCAGAAGATACCCTTTCCTGACTTCACAGTGCACTGAGAGCCAAGTTTATCAAAATATTTATGTGTGAAGATTTACAACAAAATGACATTATCCCTATTGATAAGCTGAGGCTATTGGGTTGCCCAGTGTCTGGTTTCTGTTAAGGGCCCCCTCAGACTATTGGTTTTGCTCAGGGTTGAGGGGAGAAATAGCACTGCCATTTGCTGGGATCTTTGCAATCAAACCTAGGAGTATCATAGAACTGGATAATGCATTAAAATTTGAAGAAGCCATAGTTTGAACACTGTACACTTCTAACTGAGGAAGATAAGAATAAGATTATGGAGGAACTAGAGAAGGAGCCTGAAAACTGCCTACAACTACCTGCAAAAGCAATGTGCTGTCTTCACAAGGTTGAAGTGATTGCTGATCACAAGCATCTCTGCATTCTCCCTTTCATTTGTTGACTGATTAATGCAGTCTGTTGAACCAGCTGAACTAGTACAGCGTAGTGGAAAGAGCACTGAACTAGACATCAGAAGGTTTACATTCTAGTCCTACTTCTGCCACTTAATAATAACTGTGCGATGTGTTAGGGTTGGAGGGGGAGTACTTGGGTCTTTCCTGAGCTTCATATTCTCCTCTGTAAAGGTAGGAGGTGAAGTAGGTTACAAAGGTACCATTTAATTTTTTTTCATCAGCTATCTTAATATACTTTTGTGCACATAAAATCTCAGGATCCTGTTTTATCTCAAACATTTTGACTCAGTGGACAAACTTTCAGAAAGATGCAATTTAATGGAATCATGAAACTATAGACAACCTTAATAGTCTTATTTTCAAGTTTACCACAGAACTCCAAATCCAGATGGCTTCATACGCAAAGACTAACAGATTTTTTAAGAAAGAAATAAGGGGAATATTTCTAAGCTCTTTCAGAGAATAGAAAAAAAAAGGAACCCTCTTTTCTCTATTATATGAGCTAACCCAACCTTGATAGCAAAACCAGCAAGGAGTGTTCTAAAAGAAAAATCAGAAGTCAGCTTCACTGACCATAAATGCAAAACTCCTCAGCAAAACAGTCCACTTCTTTGAGTTCACATATTTTTTAGTGGAGACACTTAATCATTTTCACTTTGATCCATTTTCTGTTCTGTTTGGGCATGCATATAGACTCTGTCATCCTCCCTCGAGGAGTGGCCATGCAATACATTGGCCAGTGGATTTTGAGTAGAGATGACACATGCCGCTTCCTGGCCTGATCTGTCAAATACCTCCCACAGGATCTTTAACTCTCTCTTTCCTGTTTGCCAGCCAGGTGCAGAGAATCCAGATGGGCACTCTTGGGGTCTTGTGTGTGGAAGCACAAGATAAATGAATCTGGGCTCTGAATAATCTCATGCAAGTCTCTCTGTGATAAGAAACATCCTGTGTTTAGTATGAATAGGAAACTTCATTGTGTTAGACCATTGAGATTTTTGTTTGTTAAGCATCTCATATTACTTATGCTAACAAATAGAGAAATTAAATCCAGCAGTATATAAAAGGGACAGTATATCATGACTAAGTTGGATTGCTCTCAGGAATGCGGGATTGATTTAACAAAATTATCCCATCATTGTGGAATGGAACTCAATATTTATACATCTGTGCTACAAAAAAATAATAATAATCTTTATAGAGTCAAGGAAATGTGAGTCAAAATCCCAAGGATTTTTTTTTTTTTTTTAAGAATTCAACAACTGATTCTGAAATGGAAATTGAAGGGGAAAAGAAGACATCCTAAAGAATAACAGTGCGAGAGGGCTTGCTCTACAATATATTATGACTAATTTTAAAGTTGTAGTAATATAGATACTATGACAGTGCACAAATACCAATTTCCAAACATAGCAGTGAAATAATAGCTCAGAAACAGAACCATGCACATAAATGGAGATCTGTAATCATAAGGAAAAGAACAAGCTCTAATTGTGCTGGGACAGTTGGATATATAGGAAAACCATTAATGGAACCTACCTCATATCTTGCATATAATTTATCTCCAGGAATATTATAGACTTAAATGCAAAAGACAAAATTGAAAACTTTTTAGAAGATGATATAGGAGACTATCTTCATGATTTTGAAGTAGGGAAGGATTTCTTAAGACATAAAAACTATAAAGGAAAAAAATTGGTAACTTTGACTTTATTAAAATTAAGAACCTGTTTTTATCTGAAGGCAAATGTTTTTTTTTTTTTTAAAGCCATAGAATGAAAAAGGATTTTTATAATGCATAAAATTAGCAAAGGACTTAGGTTGATTTCAAGTTTAAAAAATGACAATAAATAAGAAAAAGGTGAACAGCTCATTAGAAAATTTGTTAAGTACTTAGAGCGCCTGGGTGTCTTAGAGAGTTAAGCCTCTGCCTTCAATTCAGGTCATGATCTCAGAATCCTGGGATTGAGCCCGGTGTCTGGCGCTCTCCTCAGTGGGGAGCCTGCTTCCCCCTCTTTCTCTGCCTGCCTCTACCTATTTGTGATCTCTCTCTCTCTGTCAAATAAATAGAATCTTAAAAAACAAAACAAAACAAAAACTGGAGGAATTCTGAGACTTTATTCCCTCTCAGGCAGTGGGAAAAAAAGAAAATTCAGAATTTTCAAAAGTCAAATGTACTTTAATAAATGGTTTGACATTATCTAGTATAAGACAGATACGATCCACATATTTTATGAAATTACTTCCATTCCCAAGAATATATCTTGTAGAAGTGTGTGCAGATATGGAGTAGGTTTTGTCCACAAAAATGTTCATAACACCATTTTTATTTTAATAATGGCCAAGAAGTTGAAGCAACTCCAATATCTGTCTGCAGTAGAGTGAAGTTTTTCCCCCCATACAATGTAGTACAACATGCCATGAAAATGAAAAACCTAGAGCTATATGCAACCCTAAGGATGAATCTCATAAACATATAATAAAAGATGTAAGACAAAATAACACATTGCATATACTCCATTCACATAATGTTTAAAAGTAAACCAAATAATATAGATATGCATATGCATATATGTGGTAAACCTATAAAGGAAACCCAGAAAACATTGTCATTGCAGAGGTAGGATAGTATTTCCTGGAGAGGGGAGAGAAGAGAGTTGTATGATTGAGGGAGCTATATAGATTCTGGTTCTAGTCTGTGTATCGATTTGACTAGATTACTAGTATTCATTTTATAATTGTTGAATTTAATACATTTTGATGCTCTTTCTCTGAATTTTTCCACAGTTTAAAAAAGTTAAACATTTTTATGCATTTTCAGTGTCTAGGAAGAATATGTATCTTTCAAAATTAGCAGCAATTCTTAAAAATGAAGAATATTATTAAAAATGAAGCTAAATTGCTTAGTTAAAAAAACTAGTTTAAGTTCCTTGGAACTTAAGACATATTATTCCTTTATTTTACAAAGTAGTCTTATCTTGTGCTAGATCTGATTCTCCATTCATCCAGTATTTATGCAGCATTTACTGCTCAGGTGCTTGACAGAAATAAGATTTAAGGTGGGTGGTGATGATATAGCTTCTTGTGCATTTAAAAAAAAAATGCATATATACCTTTTGAGTACTTTTCATATTTTTTCTTCTAAGTACTGTGACTCTCTTAGTTTGGAATGGAATTTGGCAATTATAGATTACAATTATAAATACATTAAAGAACATTTCAGTTCTTTGTAGGCAGTAGTTAAGAGCAATCTTGTCAGGTGTGGGCTCTAGTAAGCACTTGGGCAGTATGGACTCCTGAGTCTAAAACTTTGTAGCATATCTCAAAATTCCAGAAAATGTCAACCATCTGGGATTTTTATCAGTTCTTATTTCAGATTTCGTTTAGTTTATTTAAACTTACAGGGAAAAATATAAGTACTAGATTTCTTTATTAAACAAAATATGGTAATGTGTGTGATTCTATATTTATGTATTTGTTTATATAGATACATATACACGTGTATATGTAATTTCCAAGGAGAATAAGCATATCTAAAATTGTAATTTACAATCCATTTTGAACTATGTTTGCCTTTTTAAGTTTATTGTTGAGAAAAAAACTTTTGTATACTTAAGGCAAAATGTCTAAACAGCATTGTTTTTGCCTTGAGTTTCTTTTCCCTGTCTCCTTTCCACCATGTCCTTCTGCTTTCCATCTCCACCGTCACCTGCAGATTTAATAATATGGACTAGAAAATGAAGTATGAGACCTGCCGAGCAGTGTTATGTACCCAGAATTCTGTATATGCTTTCTTGAACTTGAAAGATAAGGTTGCTGTTGCTTTATAAGTAGGACAATATTTAAAGATCTTTGCTAGTATATTTACCATTATTTGAATCAATTATCCTTGGGTAGAAATAGTAAATATTCCTCAGGCATCTACTTTGAGGTTTGGGATCCTTTTTGAACTCAGAGTAGTGGGGGCATTTGCCAGACTTGTTTTGGGAATTATATGACTAAGAGGCCAATAATATGTGACCTAAAGGATTATGATAGTTTTCGTCAAGGTTATTTGATTATAAGAACTAGAAATCCATTTACAGTAACTCAAGCTAAAGAATTTATCATTTTTTAAAACAAATTTTATTTATTTGAGAGAGGGCACAGGCAGGGAAGAGGGGCAGAGGGAGGAAAAGCAGGCTTCCTACTAAGCAGGGAGCCCAACACAGGGCTCGATTCCAGGCCTTGGGATCATGACCTGAGTCAAAGGTAGACGCTTAACTAACTGTGCCACCCAAACACCCCTAAAGGAGAATTTATTGAGAGAATGTAGTCAGGTGGCACCCAAGGCAAGAAGGAATACCTGGTGTTCTAATGGCTTGACAATAGGAGCTCCATCCGAAGGTGTGTCATCTCTGCCACCATCCCTGGTTTGCCGGATGACTCTGGTGAAGGCACAATGGCTGGTCTTTATGTAAAAATAATTGATGTCCTTATCTGCTTAACCATTTTTAAAATCAGAGCATAATTTCCAAATTTAAAAAAAGTTTCAGTTATCTTACTATCTTTTGCCTCAGTGGGAAGAAGGGTTGGTGAGCCATGGGACCTTTGTCTTAGTGTTTATATAGATTTTTTTACAACTGAATTGGGTCTATGTATATGGAATGAATTTTTTCTTACTCTAGAAAAGTATGACTTTTGTTTTTCAGATTACCAAATTTGTATTTCAGCCTGCTGGGCTCAAAATAAGATCCAGAACCAAAACCTTTTTTTGTTAAAGATTATACACACACAGTGTAAGAAATGTCCTTTCATGCTATCAGTTCTATTCTTTACTATCCAAAAGTCCACTGGGGCATCTCCCAGCACCTTTCAGAATATAGGCTTTGTAAGTTAAATATATGTATGAATTTAAGAAATTATACATATGAAGTTATATTTTTGTAGTTCAGAAGCAGTCAAATACAGTAATTTCTGTGGATCCATCTAGTTACGAACTAATACCTTTAGATTGTCTTAGTATGTATTTTAATAAATTCATAACTTTGTGTTAGAAGACATCTAAAGTAACACGTCATAGCATCCTGATCTCGTTCTTTTCTATTTTTTTAATTTTGCAAGTATTAATAAATATTTCATGTTTGTCTACCACCTTGTTTGTCTAGACTCAGAAAAATGTAAGTAGATTTCAGTCTTTGAAAGTTCACAAATTAGTTGAGGGTACGGTAGATAGGTAAATACAAGGTAGTATAAATAAATGAATGTTCTGTTGAGTAAGTGCTCTTAGAATTTTAGCATAGGGAAACAGTAGGGGAAAAGTTTCACGGAAGAAGAGGTGAAAACAAGGCCACAGTGAGCTATAAAAGAGCCCTGCAGACAAGAGGGCGGGGTTTCAAGTAAGTGAGCCCGTAAGTAGGAGCTAGGCTGTTGATGACTTGCATTTAGGCTAAGGAATTTAGGTTTTGTATTCTATATCTGTTCTTTCAAAAGAAGGATGTAAGATATGTAAAACAATATCTTGGGGTTCAGGAAGAAAATTATAGAAATTCTATTTTACTCCAAAATGTGCTTATTACTATTAAAAATATTAATTTATGCATATAAATTTGCAAACATATGCATATGTTGGGGGCTGTGCATAAAATATGTTTCTGGATGGGGTAGATAATCTAAGTCTTAGAGACTGTTGTTTTAGATTATAGAGAGCCATCAAAGATTTAAAACAAGTGTGACAAATACAAAGTGGTATTGAGGAGACCTGAATCTCTAACAAGTTATGGGACAGGTTAGAAAAGAAAGAAAAGTAAAAGGGGATATTATAAGCATCTAGACACACAGCAGCACAGGTATGAGTATGGTGACAGTGGAAATACCTATAAAACGGTATTCCCTGTGAATTGTGGAGGAGAAAACAAAGCATGAGCAGCAAGATTGCTTGCTGTGTTGACTGGGAAAGGTTAAGTCTGAAGAGGGGATCTATTTAATGAAAGATAATGAGTTCCATTGAAATAGAATAGCCAGATATCCAAATGAAAATGTGCAGCAGGCAGTTGGGACTATAGGTCTTCCAGATGTCAGCTTAGATATGAAAGAAAGCATAATCATTACTCTTACAACTATAAAATGAACAGGCATCAAAGATTTTATTTAACTAACGAATGTACCAGTAAGATGTTACAACCAATTCAAAGTACTCAAAATACCGTGTAATAGTAGTTAAAGAATGCTGAAGTGAATTTACAAATGTAAGAAAATGGGTCAGTATCCACAAAGTGATAATCAGTGACATCCCATAGGAAATAATTTCTATAAACAGGAATTGTTTGCAGTTATTATTCATTTTCTGCAAGTTAATTAACATCCATCCCTACAGAGTTATAAAATAGCCGAATCAAAGAACAAAGGTAGATAAACCTGAATGGAAGTTCTAGCCAGGATATAATTTTCATTGTTTTTTCCTTAAATTGATAAAAACATTTTAAATCTCAGAGCCTTCTTGTTGATAGGGTCTTTAATCGATAGATTTTTAGTTCCTCTTCATTTAGTTAAAACTCATTTAATTAATACCAAAGAAAAATAAAACCTTCTCTTTTAAGTTTAATTTGGGCATTTTCAGCTCAGAAACTGTGGATGCGATACAGGGATCCCTTTTCCCTTGGAATTTTTTTTTCTAAGATTTTATTTATTTGAGAAAGCACAAGTGGGAAGAGGAGCAGGCAGAGAGAGAGGGAGAAGCAGGCTCTCTGCTGAACAAGAAGCCTGATGCAGGGCTTGTTCCCAGGTCACAGGGATCATGACCCGAGCCGAAGGCACACGCTTAACCAACTGAGTCACCCAGGCACCTTTCCCTTGGAAATTCTTATAGGTAAAACACTACCCAGTCTTCTTCTACCAGCTCGAATTTCACCTTAGAACTCACTTGTTTTGGATGGAGAGGAATCCTGCTTCAGGAGATGTGGGTTTGCAGTTTTGCAGTTTTAGACTGTTGTGCTCTTAATACTGTGATAGAAATAGCATTTAATTTATGAATTATCACAGGAATTAATTATTCTCTTTTATTTCTTGAAGAAGAGTACTACTGACAGGTCACAAGACTTCTCTGATCACCTATCCTTTATTTTTGATATTATAATAAATTAATACAAATCATTAATCAGTTAACCAAATATTTTCAAAAAATTTAACAGTATGTTAGTTTTTTCTTTTAAAAGCCCCAATACTCAGTCCATACTAAATCCTAGCAGGTGTTACTAGGAAGCTCTTTTGCCCTGAGTTTACATTTACTTAGAATCGTAAGTCAAGGGTTGTTCTATTCTCATAGCTGTTAAACAATTCTCTTCGAAAGTAAAATCATGACTCTCAGATCTAAAATGAACATGAATCAAAGACTTTAACTCATGGGCACCTGGGTGGCTCAGTCAGTTAAGCATCCCAACTCTTGGTCTGGGCTCAGGTCAAGATCTCAGGGGTCCTGTGGTCACCCTGCATTGGCCTCCGCACTTGATACAGAGTCCGCTTGAGAACTTGAGAATTTTCTCCCTCTCCCTCTTCCTCCCCGCAGCCCCCCCCCCCACGCTGTCTGATCTAAAAAAAAAAAAAAAAAAGATTTAATCTCAGTCACTGAGGAAACTGGAAAAAAATATTACAGGTGGTTAATAGGTAAATCCAAAGATTAGACAAATATATAAGCCTATCAAGAAGGCATAATGAATTTGCTTCATGCAAAAACAACAGACCTCTTCCAGAGTAAGGGCAGAAGTCAATTTAACTTCCAGTAGACAGAATTTATTTGCATGTCTACAAACATTAATTATTGTCATTACTGTCAGTTTCAACAAATTAACTTCTGTCTCTAAAGAGTTGTGAAATAGCTCAAAGGCACAAACCCCATAGAATCAGATGACATGGAAAGATGTGCCCTGAACAATACATAGTTTTCCATGAAGACACTTAGGAGTTATTTTTTCATCCATTTAAAAAGCTTTTAGAATCTGTCCTCACGTAACTAATGCTGAAGGTGAATATTAGCTAAGGACATTGATTATTTAAAACCTGCATTTTATACTGTATTTTAAAGTACACAGAAAGTACCTGACTGAATTGGCCTGAAATAGAAAAAGGAGAGCCATTAAAAAATAATACAATTTAATCTATTGTGAGAAGTAGAAATGTTTGTTTTTTAAAGGTGTTTAGCTGACCCTCCAAAAATAAAAGTTCTTTTATAGAAATGCACTAATGAAAATTATGTGTGCATTCATTTTAGAATGTCACTTAAGTTAATATTTGCAGATTTCCGATTTGCATAATCGGAATCATTGGACGTGTTTGGAACACTGGTACAAAAGAACATAGAACAGGTTGTATCAAGTTAGCTTAAATTAATAATTATGTAAGAAAAGCAACTTCAGTCAACTTACATGATACATACCTGTGAAAAGTATTGCGGCACAATTGAATTTTCCCCTTAAGTTTGCCATAATGTCACTGAAAACTGTCAGGTGCATGTACAAGAACAGAGTACTTTTTGAAGTACCATTTACTTCAGAATGGAGCATTATAATCATCCATAAGAGCCATAAACTGTGCACTGTGCTAGTACCCTTAATGAATCCACTTAAAAACAGATTCCTCAAAATGGTAACCTTTTAGGCTGTGTTTTCTTCATTCAGCAAGTGTTTGTATTGTCGCTAACTTGAAGCATGTGAAAAAACTGCAGCTAGCCTGTTTCTTATATGCCTCACCTAGCCTTGCTAATAGATGACAGCATTCCATTTGTGAGTACCTGTGACACAGGAGAGACTTTTACTATTAAGCTATGCGGTAATGATAAAGAAGACCGAAAAAAGTCTTTTTATGGTAGTTGGGTCCTCACAACAGCTCTTTGTGTTCTGGTGATAAGAAAACTCAAGTTGGATATCCAGTAGAAGTACATGAGCTTGTTATCTCCAGAGCTGATAGAGCCTCTTAAATTCCCTCACAATGACCGGGACCCCATCTGAAGTGAAGGCTTGCAGAGCAGGAGATACCAGAGCACTATTCTTCTTCATGAGTACAAGTAGGGTTAACCCTAATGTTGTAGAGTAAAACTTCTTTGTAGTTACTTAAAAAGGCCATATTCTTTTTCTTCAGTAATTTGAAAGGACTTCAAAGAGGCACATACTTGGTGGTTACTGTTATTGAAAGGCATGACTGTGAATTTCCCAGTCTTAAGATGCATGAATCTGATGAGAAAATATCTTGAGATTTCAGGCTAGAATAAGTCAACAAGTTCATGATGAAATTTTTGTGTAGGCACTCTATTTGTTTTGTTTCTAGGGCTGTGTAGGTTATAAGAGTTCATTGTGTTCCAATATTCTGAGTGTTAATGTCTTCATTGCTGATAGCAACTTGCAGAGCTTTGGCAAGCAGAACGTGCTACTATGAATGGGGGAGAGTACATGTCTCCATCCTTTAGTTCTAAATAACAGGACCTTTTATGGCTAAGTACACATAAAAGTTTGATTAGTTGGATCCATGGAACATAGAGCCATGGGGTCAGTGTTGGGGAAGTACATGTAGTGTCCTCTTTATGCTTATGTTAGTGATTGTGTGATGGTGGAGGTTTTGTATGTGAGATTCCTAGTGAGTGCTAAGTAATTTGAGAAGTTAACATATCTGCACTTAGGATTTCTTATGATTCTATAAGCAAAAAAAAATCAAATTGACTAAAGTGACTTTAAAATAATTTGATTTTAGAGAAACTAAGAAAAAAATTCTCATATCTTAACCTGTTGTGTGTTTATATTTTTTCAGGGGGAAAAAGGTATAAAAAAACCATTCATAATTTAAATTATATTTTCAAGGATACCAGGATTATTATGAATTAATTAAAAGTATATATTTTTTTAATGTAAGTATTTTTTTTAAGATTTTATTTATTTATGTGACAGAGAGAAACATAGCTAGAGAGGGAACACAAGCAGGGGGGAGTGAGAGAGGGAGAAACAGCTTCCCCTCAAGCAGGGAGCCTGATGTTGGGCTTCATCCCGGGTCTCCAGGATCATGACCTGTGCCGAAGGCAGTCGCTTAACCAACTGAGCCACCCAGGCGCCTTAAATCTAATATAAATAATCATTTATTAACAAACATAGTACTGATTTATTTATCAAACTTTGTTTCCCAAATAAACTTCGTCAGTTTAACTTGGAAAATTTTAACTTCCTAAAACTTCTCAGTGGTCGGCTAGAAAATCAGCCAGTCTCAAAGCTATTTAAACTGTTGAACTCTGTAATTCTATTTTAAAAAAAGACCCATCAGGGTATTTTAAAAATTTAGACATTTGGGAAATAATAGTCCACAGATTGTCAAGCCCCTGCTTGTAAAGTTACTTTTTTTTAAAAGATTTTATTTATTTATCTGACACAGAGAGAGATCACAAGTAGGTAGAGAGGCAGGCAGAGAGAGAGGAGGAAGCAGGCTGCCTGCCGAGGAGAGAGCCTGATGTGGGTCTCGATCCCAGGACCCTGGGACCATGACCTGAGCTGAAGGCAGAGGCTTTAATCCACTCAGCCACCCAGGTGCCCAAAAGTTACTTTTTAAAATATTGGACAAGTCATTTCACGGCGATTTTAGTGAAAAAAATTAATTAGAAAACCAACTTTTCATTATATTTTTACCTCAAAGGAAGAAGGGAAAAAAGTGAACTTACAGTATAGGAGATACTTTCGTGACACTTAAGAAAGTTTTCCAGAAATTCAGTTCAGTGGATTAGGTCAATCCATGAAGGAGCGTTATAGAAAGAGCTAGCAAAGGGGGTGGGGGTGTGAAGACACATGCTGAATAAAGTTTTATTGCAAAATATTAAAGTAGGTAGAAGGGGAAGTTTCATTAGTTTTTTCTTTTGGGGGGTTTTATAGAATGTCAAAATAAATTCGTAGCAATCTTATAATAATACATGTTCAGGGGCACCTGGGTGGCTCAGTTGATTAAGCGACTGCCTTCGGCTCAGGTCATGATCCTGGAGACCTGGGATCGAGTCCCACATCGGACTCCCTGCTCGGCGGGAAGCCTGCTTCTCCCTCTCTCACTCCCCCTGCTTGTGTTCCCTCTCTGGCTGTGTTTCTCTCTGTCAAATAAATAAAATCTTAAAAAAATAATAATAATACATGTTCAGTGTCACTAATAAATTCCCTAATAATATGTATATTCTACATAGGAGTCATTACTATCATATGTAAATATTTGAGTTTTTATGCTTCAAAGTTATATAGCAAAATGATAGTGATTAAAAACAAATTAGGAATGAAATTGCTGAGATATGATGCTCATTCTTTCTGGTGGCTAGGATGAACTCAGGCAGAAAACAGTTTCAGCAGATGAAGTTGCTAAAATGTTCATTTTGGGGCGCCTGGGTGGCTCAGTGGGTTAAAGCCTCTGCCTTTGGCTCAGGTCATGATCTCAGGGTCCTGGGATTGAGGCCCGCATTGGGCTCGCTCAGCAAGGAGCCTACTTCCTCCTCTCTCTCTGCCTACTTGTGATCTCTCTCTGTCAAATAAATAAAATAAAATCTTTTAAAAATAATAAAATAAAAATCAAATGTTCATTTTATAAAGGTACTATGATAGCTTCTCAGAGCATATTTTGATACATTTCTATGTCAGTTCGCATACTCATTGGCCCTATCAGATATGTTGATCAGGCTGTAATCAAATTCAGGTTGTAACTGTCAGAGCTGTGAGTAATTTAATATTCTCCAGGAAGTTTGGGAAGAAAGAATCCAAACAAGGAAACATTCCTTTTTTGTTAATGTACAGTGGGAGCATTAATTTTGCTTATATCTAAGGTTTACCTTATTTGGAAGATTAGAGTACATTTGTGATCATTTAAAAATCATTTCAGTGGCTCTTGTAATAATTCATTCAGTCTGTGCTCTCTTAATAAATTTTACAAAACTCATGGCAAGTTAGTATCATTTGTGTGTGAATTTTCCAATTGTATTTCAGACTTTAAGAAAGAAAGGCCTTAATGGTTGTGAGAGCCCTGATGCTGACGATTACTTTGAGCACAGTCCACTCTCGGAGGACAGATTCAGCAAACTAAATGAAGATAGTGATTTTATTTTCAAACGAGGCCCTGTAAGTACTTTTACTTTACCTCTACTTTTTATTTGTTGATCCTTTTTGTTAACTTCATTATATAGGCTCTGAACAAGAAGGAACACAGAGGGTGCGACAGCCCAGACCCTGATACTTCCTATGTGCTAACTCCACATACAGAAGAAAAATATAAAAAAATTAATGAGGAATTTGATAATATGATGCGGAATCATAAAATCGCAGTGAGTACTAAAGTATGGTTTGTGCTTTTATCTTGTGCATGAAGAGATTGGCTACACTTCTTGTTTATTTTCAGTGGGTGATGATACCAATAAGCAGAAGGGGAATAAATTTCATGAGGTTTTTCTTTTTTTTTTTTTTTTTTGGTTTTCTAGAACCTCAAAATAAATTTGTTGTAGTCTTGTAATAATACATGTTAAGTGTCTTAAACATGAAAGTGAAGAGAAAGTGTCTATCTAAGTTCTACTTACTATCTCCTCTACCTTTGGATAGGGCATATAAACCCCTCCTGGATTCCAGTTTTTTCATCTGTAAAGTGAATGAGTTGGCTTAATTTTTCAGCTAGGTGGGTCTAGCTCTAAATTTCCGTGACTGTAAATATATTGGGTACATGTAAGATTTCCCTTTCCCTCTCATGACTTAAAAAATATTACATGTTGAGCACCTAGGTGGCTCAGTCATTAAACATCTGCCTTTGGCTCAGGTCATGATCCCAGAGTTCCAGGATAAAGCCCCACATCAGGCTCCCTGCACGTCGGGAAGCCTGCTTCTCCCTTTCTGACTCCCCCTGCTTGTGTTCCCTCTCTAGCTGTGTTTCTCTCTGTCAAATAAATAAACAAAATCTTAAAAAAATATATTACATGTATGTAAATAGAGCTTGAGTCTATAAAATATACAATGGTTAGATTTGTTATAAAATTTGGTGTTTCTGTATTATTTTTAAATATTTTGTATAGTCACTGTAGTTCTTTGGTACTCTGGTTCTTTGTAAATGTCCCAAAACTATTTGGCAAAATACCTACAAACTCCTTTTTTTTCTTCTACTGTAGGTATTGAGGGAGAGAGCCTTGGTTCGATACTAATTTAAGGAAGCAATGTTTTTATTTTTTTTATTTTTTTTTTAAAGATTTTATTTATTTGACAGAGAGAAACACAGCCAGAGAGGAAACACAAACAGGGGGAGTGAGAGAGGGAGAAGCAGGCTTCCCGCCAAGCGGAGAGCCCGATGTGGGACTTGATCCCGGGTCTCCGGGATCATGACCTGAGCCGAAGGCAGTCGCTTAACCAACTGAGCCACCCAGGCGCCCCAGGAAGCAATGTTTTTAAACTGGTTGCAAAACAAATAGTTGGTTTAAAATTTTCCTATGCTCATACATCTAACCATGAAAACCAGTAGTTTTTTGAGTTCATGCTTCTTTGATGGTTCTTCAGAGAGTTCTCACAGAAAGCTCATTGGCAAGAGCTGCTTCAAACAGCTATTCTCGTTCTGATTTTCTAATGCTGTATCTGTATTGTAGGCTTCATAGAACAAATTGGTTCTGATGCTGATATTTATCTCATTGTCAGAGCTTATTCTCTTAAAAACTATGCCTTGAAGTATACATCATGGATTATCTTTCCAGAGGAGTCCTTTACTATTAGAAGCTCATGAAAAATAGATTTAAGGAAATATTTTTGGGCTAATAACTTTATTATTCTTAAAAAAAAAAAATCCTTTCTGACCTCACATGGGTGTTAGTAACTTTGTAGTAAATGTTAAGCTGCAAAATACTGTGTAAATAAAGTGCTTTACCTTTGAAAAAAAAAATTTTATCACATATCCATTGTTTTATGTCAGTTAATGAATGATAATTTTCTTTCTGAAATAAACTACTACTGAATAGAGTACATTAACTATATTCTTCCAACTTCGAATTAACAGTGTTACGGCTCTTTGCAATCACTTTTAAAATATGGGAAGAAGAAAGCTTTCTTCTTTCTCTATAATGGAGGTGTTATAAAGAGAACTATTATTTTCATGGTCAACAGTATATTGTATGTGGTCTCTGGAGGAAATACAAGAAGAAATAGCAAATATTTTAAGGGGGTGTGGAATATTTAGGAGGGAAGTAAGATAGCCTTTATGATTGTAACTTTTAATCTTCATACAATTTAAAGATAGGTTGTTGGTGGTTAATTTTATCATTTAGATGGTTTCTTTGAATTCCATTACACTCAGATTGCATTGTGTTGTATATATGACTTGATTTTTTTTTTTTAGTTTTATCCATTAAGAATGTCAATCAATTAAAGTAAACCAGGGCTTATTTATAATGTCCCACATTTGCTGTATTAAATTTATAATTTGTGTACATATTTTTCCCCTTTTTTTTAATTTGTAATCTCTCAATAGAAATGTAATGTTACTAAACTGGTTTGGATTATTAAAGTGCTAATTTTATGCTTACTTGGTAACAATATATTTTGTAATGTCTAAATCTGACAACACTAATATCAGGTTCTGACATCTAATTTTCAATCCCTATGAATATTCGAAATATATATACATATTATAGCAGTATATATGTATTCATATATAAAAATGGAAATTGAAAAGTTTCTATCAAACATACTCATGTTCAAATGTAATTCTGAAGAAAGCAACTTAAATCCACCAATTGATTTAGTAAGAAACTATCCCCATTCTCTTCTTTTAATTACTGGAGCTACCTTATCAAATTAAAGTTCATAACTTACTACATTTAATATAGATGAAAATGAAACTAATAGTTTTCTCTTCCTTGTTCTTTATTTACAGCCTGGTTTGCCACCTCAAAACTTCTCAATGTCTGTTACAGTCCCTGTGACCAGCCCTAATGCTTTGTCCTACACTAACCCAGGGAGTTCACTTGTGTCGCCTTCTTTGGCTGCCAGCTCAACATTAGCAGATTCAAGCATGCTGTCTCCACCTCAAGCCACATTACACAGAAACGTGTCCCCTGGGGTCCCTCAGAGACCACCCAGTACTGGCAGTGCAGGTATGTAGTGGTCTCTCTTCTGCTCGGTCTTTAAGAAAAAGATTGCTAACATAAGCAGTTTCTTACTTTGCAACCCTTTAATTTTCTGTCTTTGGTGGGCAAGAGTCACTGCCACATAATTGGTTCCATCTTAAAGAATATTTTTGAGGGTTTACTGTGGCTCTCCAGCATCCTCTCAGGCACAGTGGCACAGTGGACCCATATGCAGAAACTGCCATCTATAGCTTTCCTTATTATGGGAAAGCCATTCTTTGACAGGCAGAAAAGTTACTAGGGTATCATGAGCAAAGACTTAAGGTTCAAGTGTGAGTCACTTATGTCAAAAATACGGAGAATAGTAGATGTACCTGACTGAAGTTAGAGTTCATGAATTCAGCAGAAATTTATAGTGCATTTACAACTTTACTCTTTGTAATGCAGTATCTCCTCTCCTTTTAAGTCCTAGATTTAATAGTACTCCATTAGCACTGCCTCCATTCTTATCAGTATGTTCTTTTTGATATTGATACAAGAAGGCATTTGCATCCAGAGCTTGATAGGTGAGCTACATCATATTACACAGTTACGCCAAATTCAGTCTAGGGCTGGTTTTTATTTTTGTTTTTTTTAGGAAAGGAGTGCAGTTTACTTCATTCAGATAAAGAGAGCCAGTTCATGTTCATTCTTTGCCCTGTTCTCTCTGTCAAATTTTTAGGTGGGATGTTGAGCACTTCAGACCTCACAGTGCCAAATGGAGCCGGAAGCAGCCCAGTGGGTGCGTGAATTACTCCTGTTTCTCTTCGTAGGCATCTGCCCTATCTGAGATAAAAGGAATATTGTCCCTCAAATGAAGCCTTATACCAAATGAAGAGGGAAAAATGGGTATATGACCAGAGCAGACATGTCCCTTTGTAGACTTAATTTTCTTCTGAGGGGTTTAATTTTCTTCTGAGGGGTACTTTTACTAATACTAAACATTATTTAATAACATCCCTGCTGTGTTCTTTATACCTTGGCCTTGAGTGCCTCCTTTATAGCAGGTACTGTTCTTTGCTAAAGATGAAATTGCCTTCATACGTCAAGCCCTTGTCTTAAGGAGAAGCTTTCTGTATCGTCTGTTCTCACCAAAGTTAGATCATTAGCAGACTGATACATCTTATAATAGCATGAAATGTTTTTAGAGAGGTTGCAATACAAAGAAGTGGTGGGCTTACTTCTAGAGCTGCAAAGATTGTTAAGAAATTTGTCTTCAAAGCATTGTTTCAGTGGCTACATGTACAACATTCACATTTTGTCATAGTTTTAGCCAAATTGGTTTAGTTTGTTTTGTTTTTTACTTTAGGATCCTTTCCAAAGATGATAATTTGTAACTCAAACTTTGTCATCATCCTAATTTGACCTTCTGCATATAAGCCCTGTTTTTTTTTTCATTCATTTTTCTTTTTTTATAAACCTCCTCTCCGTATTGTGACCCTCATGTTTAGAGGGCTGCATAATCCTCAGATCATAGCACATCATCATTGCTTTATACAAAGCATTTCAGCATGCTGTGCATTAATCCCTTTTATACCTCTGTTCTATTCCCATGCCTTTCCTCCCCCCATCATAGGTAACTACCTTAATGTGTTTAATGTTAATAGTGTTAATAATCATGATTAGTGAACATCTGTTTTTATTAAAACTTAAAATTCAAGTAAGTATTAAAATATTTTAAGTGCTTAGTGAGTTACTTATTAAAGATTTTATTGATTTGAGAGAGAGCGCATGATTTGGGGGGCGGGGATGGGAGAAGGGGCAGAGGGAGAGAGACAATGAAGCCTCCCTGCTGACTTCCTGAGTGGGGAGCTAGACATGGAGCTCAATCCCAGAACCCCATCACAACCTGACCTGGAGGCAGATGCTTAACCAACTGAGCCACCCATGCACCCCTTTAGTGAATTATTTATTTAAAAGTCTGTTTCCATTATTACATATACACAGAGATAAATTCTGCTTCTTAGGGTACACCTCAGCATCTCATAGTACGTCAAGATTGTATGTCCTGATTCTTCATTGGTTCATACCCATACATGCCTATTTTACCTATACTACGTGTAGTTCTACTTACTCTGCTTGTTTGCATTGTATTCTAAATGGTGTGTGCGTTACAACTGCTTTTTAACAGCATTAGATTTAACTGAGTAGCCCTTTTATAGCACTTAATTCAGATACCAACTGGAAGCATTTATTTCTGTGACATACTTAGAGTATGTATGGGATTAAAGTGTATCTCACCATAAATTTTCCCTAAAATAAATTATCTGTTGTGGGTATTTTAGAAATGTTACTTTTGTGAAGAGGAGCCAGATAATATATTTTAGCTCATTTTCAACAGTAGTGCCATCTTGGTTTAGTGGTTTGGAAAAAATAGTTTAAACTCATTATTATACCCAGATACCCTCTTTATGAATGAAGAGATTAAATAAGTAAAATTCCCAGAGAAGTTTAGAGGAAAAAATATTAAAATGTATGAGAATGATTTCTAATCTATATTTTTCCAGATATGTTTCTTGGAACTGTACAAGAAGAAGGATTTATCTATGTTTGGTAAACCTTGTGCTAAATAAAACTAAACAGGTTTCTTCAGTGCAGGAGTTACTGGGCCCTTTAAAATGCTAATCTGTTTTGTGAATCATTCAACTTGGTGTATGACATGGTTACACAAAGTGATTTCATAATAGAAACCATTTTAAAAGCATATTTCATAATTAGTATCATATAAAACATTTTGGGAGATCTTGCTTCTGATAGTAAGATATATAGAAAAGAGTTTTTGAATAATGAAACCTTCCATAAATGAAATTAAAATTGAGGTTTAAAAAAAGACAAGCGAGAATATTAGTCATGCGCTGTGATAATAACAGGTCTGGCCATTGGGACCAACCCTTCCACTGAAGACACCTAGAAATGCTAGGCAAAATATTTTTAAAGTCTGCTTGAAAGCATTTGAGAACCAACAAGATCATGAAGAATTCCTGGCTCAAGATCCAAGGAATGTTGGAGACTGAGCCTTGAAGAGTATGAGCCCAGCGTTAATGATTGCTTTTCCTCAGGTGGTATTCGTCACTTCTACAGTGGAGTAGGATAGCCTCAGAGACCTAGGGGAACAGAGAGGTCAAAGTTCAGAGCCCACAAAGAATTGGGAGGGTCCAGTGTGCTCCTGTCAGTTTGTGGTGAGCCCCCAAAAGGCGGGATCATAGAAGTAGAGTTAATTAAAGGTTAACTGGCCTTTTCAGTAGCTATATCTGAGGTCTGCGCCATCCCCCTTCTTGGTACTTGAGTGTGGTCATCTACACTTAAAGTACAGAGTAAACATTCTTTACACCATCTGTGTTCCTTTTTTTTTTTAATTAAGATTTTATTCATTTATCAGAGGATGAGCGAAGGAGAAAGGGGTGAGGCAGAGGGAGAAACAGATTCCCTGCTGAGCAGGGAGCCCAATACGGGACTCGATCTCAGGACCCTGGGATCATAACCTGAGTTGAAGGCAGATGCTCATCTGACTGAGCCACCCAGGTGTCCCACGTGTTCTTTTGTATTAAAGAAAAAAAAAATGTTCTTTGTGTACATAAAATTGAAAGTTGACCACATGCTGGGCCACAAAAAAGTATGTATAAATCTCAGAATTTAATTATATAGAGATAAGCTTTCTGGTGCCAAAATGCTGGCAAACAATATCCAAAGACCCTTTAAAACCAATTTTTTATACATAATCTGTATAATTTTTATTTTGTCCGTCCACGTTTAGAGGATTGTCATGAGCCACTTCCAGATACTTTGGATTAACTTTTAAACTGTAACCTTTTTACTGATACTGTAACTTTCAAATGCAGAATATTTTCACAGATGAGCCCTCTATTCGCCTTATTCTTATTTTAATTTTTGTTGCATCTTCTGCTTCCCAAAAGATAGGATGTTTCAGGCCCTTGTAATGGGAAAGCAGAAGCATCCTTGAGGTTTTTAAGCATGGAATAAACTCAGAATAGGGAAAGACATGTTAAATAGGAAACCAGAGGAAGCCTAACGATAAAGGAAAGATTAATTTGCTTGTGTAAAATTAGGAATCTTTGTTCATCAAGAACACCTTGAAGAGAATGAAAAGGCAAGATGGAGTGAGAAAATGTAGATTGTATGATAGAGTATACAGAGGACTTTTTATAAAGAATATGTATAAGTCATTCTGAAAAAAAATCTGATTTTTGAAAATGTGCACGAGAACATTTCACAAAGGAGAAGTGATCAGGTATCCAATAACCCTGTGACAAGATGCTCAATCTTAGTAACCAAGGAAATGCAAAATTAAAATCACAGAAAGTATCATAACACCAACCAGAATGGCTGAAGCGGAATGATAAGCCTATGGAAAATGCCAAACTCTCATTCCCCGGGGGTGGCAGTGCAAACTGATGCAGCCACTTTGATGTTGTCTCCTAAGGTAGTAGCTACATGTATTCTACCACCCACCGTTTTTATTCATCCTTATATACTGTAGGAAAACGCTTGTGTGTACCATGAGCATCAAGAAATATGTAAAGGAATGTGTATGGCATTATTTGTTACAGGCAAAATCTAGAAGTGATCCAGATTTCTGTCAACAGTAGAAAAGTAAATAATAGTTCATCTCTGTGAAGGAGTTCCGTATTGGAACGAAAAGGAAGAAACTACAGCAATAGTTAACATGGTGATTGAATTTCACCAAACTTTGATGTATGAAATACAGTGGATGCAAATACAAAACATTTCTATCTAAATAAAGTTTGAAAAATAGCGAAGCAATAGTATGTGCTAAGAAAGCATGTGTAGATAGGTGATAAAATTATAAAGAAAAGTCACTGTAATAGTCACAGTACTGGTTATTTTGGGTAGGTGGGACAACAAGGATGTTTTGGGGTGCCCAATTAAAGAGACTTTTGAGTTTTTGCAGTATTCTTCTTGATGTAATGGATATGTGAATGTTCACTTTATGCTAAAGCCTGGATTTTTGTTTTTATTTTGTGTACCATTTTGTGTTATATGCTATATTAAATGAGTTTTTAAATAAATACATATGAATTTTAAAAGGAATTACAAACCACAAATGTGGAGGCACTTTTAAAATTATAAGAGAATGTAATGTACATTGTATAGGTGTTATACTATTCTGAAATCTAGAGAGGAAAATATTTACAACCACATTCATACTCACAGACTTTGCAGTCTTTGGGCAAGGACTTAGTTCATTGGGCCTTATTGTCGGCACGTGGCAGCTGGATATACATCCCCTTCTTGAGATCAGGAAGCAAGATTGTGTCAAGAGGATAGGCCAGCAAAAGCGTAGGATGGCAGAGCAGAAGGCTGGGAAGCTCTGGTTCCTCCACATTGAGCCGCCAAAGCCACTGAGCTTGCAACTACTTATCTTCAGTTGTCTTAAGTGAAAAGATGTTCTCATTCTTTAAAGAGAAAGAAAATAAAATACAAGGCACAGGTAGGGGAATATTGAGTAAGTAGATGAGTTTTTTTTATTGTACCTAAATGTACAGTTCAGATTAAAAGAATGTATCAGGAGATTTAAATAAAAATGGCAAAAAAAACCACAACTCACTAATTGCCAACTATTACCACTTTCTCTTCGTCATGGAGAGCCAGTGCAGGTGTGAGGAAACTGATGATGGCATTGTAAGTTAGTAATGAACTTTCTGAAAAGATTTTGGCAGGATGTTCCAGTAGTCATACTTCTGAGCTTACGAATCCCATTCCTGGGAATCTCTCCTAAAGAATTAGATTAGAATATGCAAAGATTCACTGCAACTTTATTTATGGTAGTGAATAATAGAAAGAAGCCACCATATTCAACAGTATGAAAATTATGTAAATGAAAATTTTCAACTGCACTCCGTTTTAGTTGTGATTTAAAACTATGCAAAAAGTATGCATGTGGAAAATAAAAAGGAGGGGAAATCCAAACTGATTATCATAGTTACGTTGGAATGGTGGAAGTAGGAATTTTCTCTCTCTTTTTCTAGTTTTTAAACTTTCAATATTGATATGGTTGGTACCTCCACTGTCATAACGTTTTATTGTAGTATATTAGAGCATTCGTTTTCCTTATTTTCCTAATTTTCTTAAAAATTATGTTTGAAACATAATTTTTTGCTTTCAGTCTGTTATTGTCCAAGTAAAACCTGCCAGTTTTATACATGCTGTAAATTGTATACATCTTCCATAGTGGCAGTCTGACTTAGCATACTAGGTTATTTCTGTACTGAAAATTGACATTTAATACTTAGATATTACTGTAGTTCAGATGACTTCAGGAACTCCTTTTAACTCTGAGCCTGTGTTTAAAGATCGAGCATAAATAAAGTCTCTAATATCCAGCACTTTTACATGTCGAGAAGGAAAAAAATATACTGGACTAGAAACAGAAAGGCTCAAGAAGCTCTTGGAATTGTTTAGCGGTGAGCGAAGGGAATATGTAAAGGTTTGCGACGTTTTAGAGGCAGTGGCTGCTGACCGAGGTGGATGAAAGGAAAAACATTGTAAAGAGCAACAAAGCTGGAGCTCTATGAACGTTGGCCGGGAGTGACAGCAGGTGGTGGTGGTACAGGGGTGTATGGCCGGGAGTGCTAGAGGTGACAGTAGCATGTCTGTGGGATATGGTTGCATGTGGACTAGAAATTAGGAGCTGTAATGAGCAGAAACAGATTTAAGAGTCACACTGAGGTAATGATTAAAGCCAGGGGGATGCATGCAGCCTCAGAAGGAGGAGAAGCCTCTTTGGGGCTTCCCACAGGGAAGAGATTGACAGGGTGAATACAATAGTCAGGAAGAGACACAGAGGATTTCATGAGCATTGTCTGTTGTGGATTATAAACATCTAATGGACAGAACCCATGTTGTCTGTCATACAGGAATTTCCACTGAATCAAGTAAATAATTTGATTTAAAATAATTTTAAAAACCATGACCGTCTTTAATTTTAGAGACCTTATTCAGTTCTTTATACAAAAGGTAATTGTGTAGATTTTTTTTAAAATGTTCTTTTTTTATTTATTGAATAATCAGCTGAAAGTTTGTCAGATTTTATGAAAATTTGTCAGATATGGTAAAGCCAATTCTTGAGCCTTGCTTTGGACAAATTTTTCAAAATCCTTTGAGATTTTCAAAATCCTGTAGCTGTTGGTTCAACTTCTGAATTTGATCCTTAATAATAAGACATTAATGACATCATTGTCTACAATTGAGCCCTAAAAGAGTAACATTAAGGACATGAAGTGCTTTCTAGCCGTTCGAATACATTATTCCAGCTGTTAGGATATTCTAACGATGAGCCAGACTGACATAATTGAATGATCTGCCTTAGAGCTGTAGGGACCATGAGATTAGCTTTCTTTAGTTTCTGGAGGCATTGGTATAGAGTTTGCTCCAGAGCATTTTTATCATGTTTGTGTCAGGGCATAACTTGCCTTAAAACCTGAGAACACATTTTGATAATAATCACATTGGATTAATCCATTTAGAGTTGGTGTTTTAATTCTTAAATTTGTAGGCTGTGGCAAGATGAGTTATATACTTACTGAAAGTATCTACATTTTTGTCATAAAAAAGTGAATGGGGAGTAAGGAGTGTATTAGATAATATACTGTACTCCACAGAGTAACAAATAGTGCATATAAGGTTATCCTGCTTCAGCCTGGCAAGTCACCAGACACTTAGGCCATCCTGTAATAATTATTTGCTGCAGACTCCCAACTTCACACTACGGAATACCATGCTGTTAGCTTCCCTTCACTCCGGGTTACTGTGGTATTATATGGAGCGGAAAAGCATCGTAGATTCCGCATGAGTAAAGAGTATTAGAGCTTTTTGATAATGCATTCTTCTACGCATCATCTTATAATGTATTTGAGAAGAAGTATTGTTTTATCCTTCAGATTTGAGTATAAATCAAGTAAATAAGAATCTTCTAAATGTTATCGAAGGGATTACAAACATCTGTGCCTATTAAGAGAAATGTTAATCTGTACTATTAATGTTAATCTAACATTCTATTAGTTTCTATTAAACCTATTCTTGAAAAATTATTTGATGAGCATTTTATATTCAGATGACTACCCTTATAGCACTTACCTCTGCCCAACACCTAGATGAGCTCTACTCCACAGGGGATGGCCTGGTGAAGAGACTGTTTAACAGCAGTGCTTTCTGAAGCTTAACAGAATGCAGGAATTGCTCTCTGGGGTGTGGAAAGGAAATTCAGCCCAGATTTTAATATATACTCTTTCAAGATAATGGAAGTAGAATGCAGGAAACAGCCTCATCAGGTTAACTGAAATACCAGTCCTCACAGCAAAAATTAAATCACATAAATGAATTAAAACTGGTAGGCTTTTGTAAAAGTTTCAGAGAAAGCAGGAGTTGGGTGAGAGTGAGGGGGTGTGGTGGGAGGGAGGAAAACCGGTCATCTGGAATCCTGACAGTTTGAATGACAGTGGCCTGAAAGATGCAGGCCAGTTCCCCAGGGCCACGCCTCACCGCTCAGTTTTTATCCTTTGAAACTTTACTGGTTAGGATCCAGTAACATTGATTAGATCATATTGTCAGTGTCAGTTTTTAGTTATTCATGTAAATAATGTGTCCGTTTTCTTCAGCTGATAATCTTCAAGTACTTAATCCCTCTCTAGTTACATTTTAGAATTTTAGAATTCTCTTGATCAGTTCATTTTAATACTATTACTAAAAATTTTAAAAAAACTTTAAGTTTTTATTTGAGATTGAAAGAGAGATCACGAGCAGTGGGGAGAAGTAGAGAGAGCAGGGCGCCCCATACAGGGCTTGATCACGGGACCGTGAGATCATGACTTGAGCTGAAGGCAGGTGCTTTGCTGACTGAGCCACCCAGGCGCCCTCCTGAAAATGTTTTATAAACCACCTATACGGGCTGGAAATGGTGTTAAATAATATTTCTGTTCCATTCAAGAAACTTTCATAGATTAAAAATGTGTTCTGATAACCCAATGCAAATGCTCTTAAAGTGAAAAACCTGTAGTACATAACTGTTTTTTGTCATTAACTTATTACAGTTCTTTGAGACGCATCATTGCACTTCCAGGCATGCAGTTTTTCCGGGGTGCAGTTCTTTCCCTGTCAGCTTTTTCCTCATTCTGGCTATCTTCTGAATTTCAAAATGCTCAAGAATCAAATGCTCCCTCAGTCATGTTTGGAGGAATGCAGAAGCCTCCCTCACCATCACGTAAGAGCTGTGTTACTTAGGATCTGACTGGACGTTCTGGGTCCCATCACGGTGGTGAGGGAGAATACCTGCACACGTTGGCTCGGACCTCTCTCTCAGCGGGGACTGAAGTGGAGTCAGCTCACCCCAACAACATGGCTGCTCCCCCTGAGGA
This sequence comes from Spilogale gracilis, assembly GCA_004023965.1. Classification (NCBI taxonomy): domain Eukaryota; kingdom Metazoa; phylum Chordata; class Mammalia; order Carnivora; family Mephitidae; genus Spilogale; species Spilogale gracilis. Next base: position 73,029 of record PITA01003660.1, on the reverse strand, counting down.
GGACTAGAAGGACTGCAGCCTCTATGAAAATTGGGATGGTCTCTTTGATCTCCTAGCTCAACTGATGCCCAGAAGGACTGCATATATGGAACATCACCACTGTGTACCTGTATCCTCACTTCCTCTAAGAGAGAGACTACTCTTTTAGGAGAGTTGAAAACCAGGAATAAGATGATTAAAGTCAGACAAAGCACAAATACTTAACGAAGACCTTACTGGCAGCCAGAGAAACAGTGTGGGTAGAGGTGGAACAATAAAGAAGTACTTGGTGAAGATGAAGCATTGGTGAGCTGAAGAAGTCGCGGTAGCGGACTTGCCCCGGGAGCAGGAGCGCGAGCAGGTTCAGGCCCGGACTCCTCAGGCTGCCTCTGCTTCATGGCACAGTGTGGCCAGGCTGGTCTCAGGCAGATGCTTATCACATACCCATTATCTCCCTCCCCAGTAGGAAATGCCCTGATAGAAATGGATCTTGTGTTTTAAGTATCTCTCAGTAGGTCCAAGCAGTAAGGCTGGAAACAAGTGGCATAAGTCTTATGTGTATTTCAGACTTGGGTTGATTTTTTTGCTTATTTTTAAAATATTCAAAGATACATGGTCAGCTACTAATGAGTTTTGTTACAAAATTTATTTGAAACTAGGACAAGGGAAAACTTGTTTCATATTTCTAACAAAGTGTTTTAATGATTCTTCATGTTAATGAATGATATTTCCTTTTTCCAGGGAATGGATTCATAAACTCAAGAGCTTCTCCAAATTTGATTGGAACTACTGGTGCAAATAGTTTAGGCAAAGTTATGCCTACAAAGTCTCCCCCTCCTCCAGGTGGTGGCAGTCTTGGAATGAACAGTCGAAAACCAGATCTTCGAGTTGTCATCCCTCCTTCAAGCAAGGGCATGATGCCTCCACTGGTATGTTAAATCAGCCTCATTCTTTAGAAATACAGCCAGTCTGTATTTTTCTTCAGAATTTTCTGTACTTCCATTGAATCTAGACCCTTTCTTAATATTTCTATTTGAAATCAGCATTTGAAGACAGGTCTATTTTAAATACACAGAAATCAGATTATAGAAAAATAGGATGTAAATATGCTTAGTGGTTATTTAAAATTAAAGCTAAATGAGGAGAGATGGTTAGGCTTAATTTTAATTTTACCGGACTGGGATCTTATCTCAGAGATTGCATCACCAAATTCATGAATTAAACCTGACTTAAATATTTCTTCTATCTCTACTTTGCATACTTTCAGTAATTGATTACACATGCTTTTCTGTAGGAGAAACACTATGTTCGTTGTTAGAAAACTCTACATACTGAAGAGAACCACTGTAGAATAGAGAACAATGCCTCAAAACTTGAATGAGTTAGTCTCCAAATAATGTTTGTTTATTTCTTCTCAGATAACTTTTCCATTTAATCCTATAAAGAATACAGGTCTCTCCCCCTCCCACCCCTAGCCCTTGGCAGTGTCTTTATAGTTCCAGCATCATAGATTTTTGAATCCTGTGTTTATGAAGAAGAGGAGAGTATGTTTATCTCCCTTAGTTTCTTATAGAAAAAAAAAAAAATCGGAATATGTATGCAAGTTTTAAAACCATTCCGAGTATAGCATGGCTTGACTAACATGCGGTGTGGTATGCCAGGTGTTCTTACTACAGTGTAGCACTGTTTGATTTTTTTGCTAAATAAAAGTTGATGCCATCAGGCTTTAGATAATCTACATATGTATAATGATTTATATCGATTCCCAAACATCTTCATATGCATTGCCACATTTGATTGTCAGTTATGCAATAATCTTGGCTGCAAAGAGATGAGGAAACTGAAGGACCCTGGACCCTTCTCCCCTTTCTGTCCTATGGACCAGAAGTCTTAATCTGTGAGAAGATGAACAATAGAAAGTGTCACCCTTCGGGCATTGGTGACCTCCCATTGTATCTCGAGAAATGGGAAAGGAAAAACATCTGAAGCAATGGTGGAAGAACAGGAACAATACCAATGCCAGGGGCCTGGCAGGGTGCCCGAGAAGCCATAGCCCTGGGCACAGCACCAAGAGGGGAAGGCTTTAGACTACGAGTGTAGCAGCCACTGGGGAAAAAACAGTCTCTGGCAAAGCGGCCCCTCACTTCCTCCTGGAGGGATTCAGGGCCCGTGGTGGAGGCACTGAGAGTGACCATTGCGCCAGTGAAGCTCAAACTCAGCCCAGTTCCTAATTAAGTTAACTCAAACCACCACTAAAGACCTACTGGTCTGTGCATCGGTAGAGTTAACCCAAACTGCAAAACAAAGAGAAAGAAGAGTGAAAATAAAAAGCTGAACAAAGCTTCAAGAACTGTGGACCTTTATCAGGTGGTTTAACATATTTGTTATTGGAATTCCAAAAAGAGGAGAGAGAGAACAGAGCAGAAGAAATATTTGAAGAAATAATAGCACCGAGCAGGGCAAATACACACACATTTCACATTGCTAAAAGCAAAGGACAACAGGGAAAAAGTCTTAAAGGCAGTCAGTGGAAAGAGAAGGAAAAGATAAGAATATCATACCACCGTCTCTTCAGAAACTGCAGGCTACAAAACTGTGGAGTAATCTGAAGTGCTGGAATTCAAAACAAAAAACCCTCAACCTAGAATTCTGTATGCAGAAAAAATGTCTTTCAGAAATGAAAGAGAAATAAAAACGTTCTCAAAAAGTCTGGAGAATTTATTGCTGGAAGATCTATTCTGCAAGAAAGCCTGAAGGAAGTTCTTCTGCAGAGGAACTATGATACCAGAAAAAACTTGGATCTACACAGAGAAATACAGAACAATGGAAATGAAATAAATTAAGATAAAATAAAACACAATTCATTTTCCCCTACATTTTGTAAACCTTTTATTTTAGATTACAAAGATAGTACATAAAATTATCCTGATGCGTCATACTAGTTTCTCCGATTATTAACGTCTTGCATTATTATAGTACAAGAGTTACAACTAATGGGCAGTATCGATACATTAGTATTCACAGAACTTCTATACTTTATTCAGATTTCCTTAGTTTTTAACTGCATGTCTTATTGTGTTCTGGGACCCCCTCCACGACATCACATTACATTTAATAGCCGTGTGTCCTCAGACGCCTCTTGACTGTGATAGTTTCTAAGACTTTCCTTGCTTTAATGACCTTGACAGTTTTGAGAAGTATTAGTAAGGTATTTTGTAAAATATTCCTCCATTGGGATTTTTTCCTCATGTTTTTCTCATGACCAGACTGGGGTTATGGGTTTCGGGCAGGAAGGCCACAGAACTAAAGTGCCATTTTTATCACCCCATACAAAGGGTGCATATTATCATTATGAGTAATTACGATTAATGTCAGCCTTGGTCACCTTGCTGATGGGGTGTTGCATGGGTTTCTGTGCTGCAGTTACGCTGCTTCCTTTCCCGCTGTTCTCTTTGGAAAGAAGTCCCTATGCAAGGTGCATACTTAAGGAGTAGGGAGTTAGGCTCTACCCTCTTGAGGGCAGAATATCTACATAAATTATTTGGAGTTTTTCTGAACATGTGATTTATCTGTTTACTTTCATTTATTTAATGATTTAATACAGACATTAATATGGACATCTATATTTTGGGTTATACTACTAAATTCTGTTAATACATAGTTCTACCAATACTTTTATTCTGTTGCCTATATTCCAGCTTCAGCTGTTGAGGACTTTTCACTTGGTTCCTGTGCCTCTAAAAACTACACCCTTATTAACCCTGGGGTTCTTGGGGGGGGGGAGTAATTGGGGAGGTTACTTTTAAATTTTTCAGTTACTACAAAATGCTCTAGGCTCATCTTGTGTATTTCCTGCCCTAGTCCATTAGAATCGGTCATTTCTTCAAGGAACCCTGGTTCCTTTTTATTGGAGAATGGTATTAGAAACCAGAATCTGGGCATCTTTCTCTTTTTAATTGCTCTAAAAAAATCACTACTTTCTAAAGCAAAAATTAGTGGGAATGAATTTTGTGCCTATAATATGTAAAAATAAAGTATAGGACAACAGAAGACATGGAAGCAAAGTGTAAATACACTGTTTTAAGTCCTTATTCTACACCTAATGTGAACTCTAATTAACTAAAGATGTATGTTCTAAAACCTAGTGCTACTACAGAAAATAATTTTAAAAGAGGTATAAAAAGTCAATAGAGAGAAAATAGAATTATTAAAAAGTGCTCAAATAGCCCAAGATATGGGAGAAAAAAGGGAAAAAAAAGAACATATGGGTTAAATAAATATAGCTAGCAAGATTGTAGCTTTTAATCCAGCCATACAAGTAATCACACTGAATGTGGTCGTAAACATCAGTTAGAAGACAAAAATGTCAGATTGTTTAAGGAAAGGAAAGTCATACTGTACACTGTCTACAGAAAGCCTACTTCCAATGTAAAGGCATAGGTTAGCACGTAAAGAAAATGTACTGTGCAAACATTAACCACAAGAAGGCTAGTATAGCCATATTAATTTCAGACAATGTAAGTCAAAGATAAAGAAGGACTTCACACAGTCCATTTTCCAAGAAATAAGTATCTGTAATGTATACATACCTAAAAGCTATAACCTAAAAGTTATAAGCCAAAAACTGATGGAACTAAAAGGTGAAATGGAAAAATCCTCAACCGTAGTTGGAAATTTAAACACACTTTTCTCAGTAATTGACAGAACAAGTAGGCAGAAAAGTCTGTAAGGATCTAGACAATCTGAGCAGTACTCAACCAACCTGACCTAACAGATGTTTTTAGAACACTTCCCAACAGCATAACGTAACATTTTTCTTAAGGGCCCTTGGGGCATAGACCATTTCCTGTACCATAAAGTAAACCTCAACAAATTTCAAAGAATCGAAATCATACAGGCTATATTCTCTGATCGTAATGAAATCCATAACACAAAGGAAAAGTCCTTATATATTGAGAAGTTAACACACATTTAAAGAACCCCCCAGGTCAAAGAGGAAATCTCAGGAGAAATTTTAAAATATATATTTGTATGTGTTTGTGTGTGTGTGTGTGTGTGTGTGTGTGTGTGTGTGTGTATATATATATATATATATAAAATGAGACAGGGAAACTTATAGCATTCAATGTTTATATTAGAAAAGAGAAAGGTTCCAAATCAGTAAACTTTTACTTAAATTCAAGAAAGAAGAGCAAACTTAATGCAGAGCAACCAGAACAAAAGAAAAAGAGCAGAAATTAACGAAATTAAAAAAAAAAAAAAACATTAGAGAAAAGCAATCAAAGCAAAGCCTAGTTTTTTGATTGCTAAACTTCTAGCTGAGCCAGCCAAATGAAAAGAGAAGGTGCAGGTTATCAGTATCAAGAATGAAAGAGGTATTGGCAAAAAGGTGGGCACATAGGTCAATGGATGAAACAGAGAGCCCAGAAAATAGACCTACACAAATATATTCGGTTGTTTTTTGACAAAGGCAGTAAAGCAATTCAATGGAGAAAGGATAGTTGGTACAACTGACTCTGTTGGAACAATTCAGCATCCATATGCAAAAATAAAACCTTAAAATATAACTCATACCTTATACAAAAATTAACTCAAAACTATCATAGACTCAAGCATAAAATACAAAACTCTGAAACTTTTAGAAGAAATTTTTGGAAAAAACAATACACCAAAAACATGATCCATAAAGAAAATTCTGATATACAGATGCTATCAAAATACTTTCACTATCAGAAAAGTTTTACTCGGTCAAAGGTCCTATCCAGAGAATAAAAAGACAGCCTATGGATTAGGACAAACTGTTTGCAAATCACATACTGGTAAAGGACTTGCTTCATGGGTGAAACAACTATACATCTGTTAGAATGGCTAAGATTCAAAAATTTAAAAATCAGTGGTATTGTGAAAGCATTGTATGGGGACAGGTGGTAGCCACACTTGTGAGCAGAGCAGTATGGAGTTGTTGAACTGCTGTGTTGTATACCTGAAAATAAGGTGACATCATGTGTCAGCTCTACTCAAACAGGGGCACCTCATTGGCGCAGTTGGTTAATTGTCCAGCTCTTGATTTCAGCTCAGGTTTTGATCTCAGAGTCGCAAGTTCAGGTGCCACTGAGGCCTACTTAAAAACAAAACAAAAACCCAAAATACTAAAATGCCAAGTTCTGACGAGGATGCAGAGCAGCAAGAACTCTCATATATTCATGCTTAGAATGCAAAATCATATACCACTTTGGAAGACAGATCAGCAGCTTCTTACAGAGTTAAATATATACTTCTCATACAGCCCAACAGTCCTGGAGAATTTACGCAAATGAATTGAGAACTGTGCTTACAGAAATCTGTATTTTTTCACGGTTGCCAAAAACCATGGACAACCTAGATGTCCTTCCAACAGATGAACGGATGGATATACACACTGTGGTACATCCAGACAAAGGAATACTGCTCAGCAATAAAAAGGGATGAGCCATTTATTTACAGCGGTATAGATGAATCTTAAATAAAATGAAATTTGGTAAATGAAAGAAGCTGGATCCAAAAGACCACATAGCATGTGATTCCATTTATATTTCATTCTGGAAAATGCAAAACAGATCAGTGATTGCCAGGGATGGAGAGAGGAGTTGACTACAAAGGGAATTTGAGGTGATTTTTGAGGCAGTGGAACTATTCTGCAATCCTGTGTTGCTGGATGTACATATGAGTCCATGCTTTTGTTAAAACCCATAAAACTGTTCACAGAGTGATTTACTATATGCGGTTAAAAATCAACCAGGATTCCAGGGGAACTGCAAATGGAATACAGAGTGTGACACATGAATGTAACTGTGTAGTACTAGTCTGTGACAGGATGACATGGAAGTGGGTGGGGAAGGAGCGCTCAGTAACTTTGGAAACGGTTTTAACTCTAGGTAGAGAAAACAACAACAACAAAAATAGGAAATCATTGAGCTGGAGATTGTACATTTGTTACACACACTCACAACTAACAGTGAATACACCGTAGATAAAGAAAGCCAGGTTTCTCATTGTTGGGGGGGAAAGTTACAAATAAGCAAGGTGGGTAGGAGTTGGGGAATGAAGCCCACAGTTGACCTATGTTTCTGGGTTGTTGTTGAAAGTTTGAGAATGAACTTCCTTTCTTAACATATATAGATAGAGAAATATAAATGTGTATACACATGAATAGTATACATCATATATTTCCTAGCTGACAGGCCCTTCAGACGACACCTGGTAACTGAGCATGTCTAGTACTCAGATCCTAGTTTCTAAACATTCTCCAATAAAAGGAGTTAGGACTCCTTGGAGAAACAGTTGATTGTAGAGCTGGGGTGATAAAAATACAGGATGAGTTGGAGGTGCCAGAGGATAAGGAAGTGCAGGTGAAATGCTTACAGGAACCAGCCTTTGCGAAGGACTCCAGTGGCCCAACTAGAACAATTTAAGCAACAAAATAAGTAACAGTAGTATTGGATTAGTACCCAAGAAATAAAGAATACCAAGTCTGTTATTGATAAAAATAAATGATCAAATAAAAAATTGGAGAAGGGATGGCTCTTCCTCAGAGAAGAACTCTAATTATTACATGTAGAAAGAATGAGAGAAATAGTAAATCATCACTGTAATTACAACAGTACAGAGATCATGCAGGGTCGGTGGTTGCTAAGATGAGTGAGCAAAAGTTTAAGGAGAGACAAGGTATTTGCATAGCCTCAAAATGTCTCTCCCAAAATAATTGATTACAAAGGGAATAGTAGTAATTTTGCAGCGGGGAGTCCTGGAAGACACTACTTTAACCAGGTGATCGAGTTTAACATCCCCGGTAATGGGGTGACATAGAATGTGGTCACATCACCTCCTTGGTTACTCTTCCAAAACTCCATGCTCTCTGTCTAACTGAGAAAATCTAAGACCCACATGGGACATTCAACAAAATATCCACCTAGTACTCTTCAAAAGTCATTAAGGTCATGAAAAATGAGGAAAGATGGAACGGTCACAGACCAGAGGAGACCAAGGGTATACGACCAGTAAGGGCATGTGGGATGCAGGATCCCGTCCTGGAGGAGAAAAAGGACATTGGTGAAAGGTGAAATCCAAGTGAAGTCCTATAGCCTTAGTTATTGCTGTGTGTTAGTTTTGATGGTTGTCTTGCATTTCTTTGGGATGTAGAGCTAGGTGGGGTGATGCTGGGTGTGTATGTGATAGTGTCTATGGGTAAAATTGCAGCTGCTGTCTACGGGTAAAATTACTGCAGGTTACAAAGTTAAAAATACAAACATGTATGACAGAAAACTCCGAGAAGATAAACATTTGGGCATTCAGGGTAGTCATTTGGCTTACCTTTTAGGAACGGGATGTGAAACACTTGCCCCTATCATTCAGAAATACAAACTACAGTAAGTTTCATTCAAGGCTCAGTAAAGTGCAGAACGTAAGAACAAAACTGCATAAAGGCATTTAGCAGCTGGCCAAGGTTATCTCTGTCTGGTCTTTCAGAGATCATGAAGCATCTCTGTAGAAGACTCAGAATTTGCCATATAAACTATTTTACACCCTTGTCCGTGCAGGTGCAAGTGAAAACCATACAGAACTTAACCCGCAGTATTTCCATGTGTCTTGTAGCTGGAGACGTGAAGACTGGTATAACTCAAAAGCCGAAGGGCATTTTACCCACATATGAAATAGCAATTGTAGGCCAGGTGGTTGTTTCTCACACGCGGTAACCAGCCTGCCTCTGGTACGGTTTGCAGGTAAACTGACGTTCAGATCGGTGTTTCCTCTGTCAGTGATGCTTCCTAAAACTTCCATCCACTGACAGAGAAGCTTGACTTCTTCAAGTAAAATAAGAAAACACTAGCTCGGGGATTATTTCTAGCCTATTAGTATTTTCTAAATGCTTAGGAGAAAAGGAGCAAAATATGTGCCCTTCATCTCTTTTCTGGGTGTTACTTATCAGTTCATTTCTCTTCCAATCTCATTAGCTTCATACATGTTATTGGTTTTCTGCAGTGAAATTATACATACAGAAGCTGTATTTCCATCTAAGTCTGTGTTATTCACAACTGTTCTTCACGAATGTTTGAGTTCTTGTTTCATAACACTATGCTGGTTGCATTGGGAAATAAGAAAACAAAATAATTCCTGCTGACCGAAGAACACACATCTAGAAGATAAATAATGGACATGTGTGACCAGGTGGGCTAGGGATGGGAGGATGAAGTATTCTCAAGGTTTCAAGTATAAAGTGGTGCCATAATTAGGAACTCCATTTAAACTCAGTTACAGTAGCCTGGCCGTGTGCGAGTGAGGCTGACCTCGGAGCCGGCTGAGCCAGGGAGCAGGGCAGCTTTAAAGCCTGGCCTGAGAGGATCTAAAGAATCTTTCTTCTGAAATCAGCTACCAGTGGAAAGACAACAAATAATTTATATTTGTATTCATTGCATATATTTAATCATTTCTTTAGAGTTCCAAGCAACTGCTAGTGTCCAAATAACATGTTTTTCTAAAGAAATATTTTATTTTTGAGTGTCAACAGTCTTAGTAACTCTCGTATCCCTCTCATGTGCTGAGTGCAGTCGGAGGAAGAGGAATTGGAGTTGGTGAGTGTGCGTTTCTGCTTGAAGGGAGTTGCAAAAGATCTGGAAAGTACTAATTCTCTTAATGTTTTTATCTAACCAGTGTTCCCTTTGTTACACAGTTTTTCTTGCTGTTATTAAACACTGAGCACTTTTAATAACTAAATCTACTGGTACTACGGAGTCCATCTTGTTCTTCTGTTTATAGTTGTATATCTTGACCCAAATTGTTTGTTGGAGGGAACATTGGAACAGAGCCTTTAAAACAATAGCTGTCAATGATCACACGACACTTGTTAAGGTTTGTTTTTTTTTTTAAGGAAAGATATAAAATACCTTATATAGTTCCCCAAATTGTTAACATATTTTTAGAAAATGACTTCACCCTCAAAGTTCCTCAGATTGTAACACATGGTCTTGTGTTATTTCTCTTTCTTTCAAAAAGATTACATCATTTTTGGTGAGGTCACCTTTTTTAGAGTTGGAATTATTTCATACTGCATGAGACGATCTGAACCATAAGGGGGGTTCCCTGTTTGCTAAAAGGAATGTCTGTAATTTAATATATACAAATTTACTTTTTTCTATCAGGACATACTCTGTTGTTAAAAGTAGCTATTGCCTTTTCTAAAACAAATGACTTCTATTGGCTTTTCTTCTCGAAAATAAATTTGACTAAAAATTACTTTCATTTTATCTCTTCTTTGGGAATGAAAACCCAGAATTCACAGAAATGATCATATAAATTCAAAGTCAGTTGCTAATTAAACTTTAAGGGGGAAAAACTTGAAAATGTTTAGTTTGTAGCATGGACAAGGGTTCAGATTGCATGAGAGCATGGGGGGAAGGCATCTCTTGGTTTTATTTATATTTTATTATTACATATATATGCATGCGGGTGTGTTTTGCACAGTTTGTGTCTTTTTAGATAAGGTTGTCTGTGCTCTGTCCTTAAAGTAAGAGATCATTCTTTAACTTTGTGTTCACTCACAGTTTTAGATGTGATTTTTGTATTCAGTAAACTAAAATACATTAGTCTGTCATCAGTTATGGTGTTGGATTATATCACGAGCAGATTTGGACTTTCTTCTGGGGAAATACTTTATTTAGTGATACGGTAATAATTAGAAAATGGGAGTTTATAATTCAAGATAAAATAATTTGTCTTTGACTATTTACCCTTAGGAAGTCATCACAAATGCTTCCTTTCAATTCTGTAGCAGTATATTGCCCTCTAGTGGCTCCACAAGTCTCTTAGAAAAATCATTACCATTGAGATGAGAAGCTGTGATGCCTGCATACAGCCAGTATATTGATTGGCATTCACTGTTACACACACACACACACACACACGCACACACACACACACACACACGTGTCATGTCTGGAGATTGCCATGGAGACAAAGCCCTGGCATGGGTAGAGCCAGGCCAAACTGAGTCATGCTGTGTTCTTTCGCCTACTGTCTGACTCTTGAGTTTCCAATGATCAAATCTTAGGACAGATTAAGTCCAAAGAATATCTCTACCTCAAAAATTCATTAAAATTATTAACTTGATGCTGAGATGGAAGTGTATTCCCACTTACCGTACATTAACTTCCACCCACTTAAAAGTTTACCCCCAAGTTAGAGTCTCAAAGGTAATTTTCTCAATCTTTGAAAACTACAAAATGAAGAAACTAAAAGTATTTGTAGCTAAGAAACAAATATATAACCTAAAACTGTAAACAGTTCATAGTCTTTAAAACTTAAGCTGATTTAGGGGTGCCTGGGTGGCTCAGTTGGTTAAGCGACTGCCTTCGGCTCAGGTCATGATCCCGGGTCGGAGACCTGGGATCGAGTCCCACATCGGGCTCCCTGCCCAGCGGGAAGCCTGCTTCTCCCTCTCTCACTCCCCCTGCTTGTGTTCCCTCTCTGGCTGTGTTTCTCTCTGTCAAATAAATAAAATCTTTAAAAAAAAAAAACAAAAAAACTTAAGCTGATTCAGACTCTAAAATTTAAACAATTTTAAATGCAGAGCTTTGTGGTCAGAACCAAAATATCCTAATCTGTTAGGATTTAGAAAGTTGTTCAGATTGGTTTGAATTCTCCAGTATAATCCTGGATGGCTCTGACCCAAAATGAGGAAGAGAAGGTGCCTTGGGGCCCCCACTGAAGACTCTTGGTGAGAGCCAGGCTACAGAGATGCCTGGGAAGCCTCGCTGTTCTAAAACAGCTTTACTTTGTGGTAGCTTCATACCTAAGGAGGAGTCATACCTAGGGATCTGAAGTTATATAAAAATTTATCCCACCAGTTACATAGAAATCTTGGGCCAGAGGGTTTCTTGGGAAAATCATTTAAGAATACTATCTTACATTTGTGTAGTACGTGAGTCACCAAAGCACTTCCCAACTCTTGGCTCACTAGAGCTTTACAGTAGTGCATAGGGCTGGCAGCACCAAGATCACCATCTTCCCTCCTGTACAAAGAGGTTCAGAAAAGTGAAATGATTAGGAAGTAGTGAATTTGGGACAAAAGCACAGGTGCTGTGTGTGTACGTAAACCCTGGAGTAGTTGTGTGATCTGGCCTGCTTGGATGCTGACCCCATAGATCACGGAGTCTGTTCTCTTCTTCTGAACTTGCTTTTGGATCATTCCCAGAAGCCCCTGCAGAAGCCTACGTGTCCCCCAACACGCAGAGGAGTGGCCATTTCAGGCTGACTTGATTATTCAGTGGTTGGGGTTTTTAAAGTTCATTCCCAGTATAGATAGAATACTGTATAGATGGAGTCAGTCGGCAAGCGTTTAATATTGTCCCATTCACAGTCGGACAAGAAGTGTGTTAGTCACAAGCGCTCCACACAGAGCTTCTCTTCAGAAGAGTTGGGAGCCTGTGCCGGGATGCGTGTTGGAATCTGTTGCCAAGAAATAGGTCACTGGGTGTGTGGTGGTGACCATGCGGGAGGTTGAGCATGTATGGGGGGCGGGGCACGTGGGTGTGCGGGGGAGTGGGGCAGGGGGGTGTGGGTATAGCAAGTGCAGGATCGCAGGGAGGGAAAACTGAAAGCAAGCTGTACTTCAGGAGGCCACCACGTTAACACGGGATTGCTGCGGATGCAAGTGGTTTTGGTCCTTAAACTTACTTGTTTAGTAAGGACCTAAGACTCAGTATACAAATGCCTTTGGCTCTTCTCAAAACCTGGATGTGTGATTTAGGGCAGCCTGGCGGTATTTAGGTGCCAGCAAGTCCTCATTTATGGTAACACAGCAAAGCACTCTCACCCGTAATGCAGGTTTCTGTTTTAAAGATATATCCTTGCCATCAGTAAATACTGTGAAAGACAAGGGAGAATGAATAATTAATGTAAAACTATGTCCCTTGAAATTAAATATTTAGTTCCCATTAGTATTTTTAAGGTTTTTTTTCACATCATCACTGCTTTAAGAAATAATGATATTCACATCATAAAACTGTGAAAAATGTCACTTTCAAATTGAATGTTATTTTTAAAATACTAAGCCTAAATATAAATACTCAAATAATGACACTTTTTTCTGCTCTCTCACAGAATACCCAGAGGATAAGCAGTTCTCAAGCCACTCAGCCTCTTGCTACCCCAGTCGTGTCCGTGACCACCCCGAGCTTGCCTCCACAGGGACTCGTGTACTCAGCCATGCCCACCGCCTACAACACTGGTAAGCCTGCTCTCTTCCCTTCTGTGGATCGATCTTCTTTGTTTGGTGATTGACATGGGCTTCTCTGATTTTTTTTTTTTTTACAAGTATATTGATTAAAAGACATTATTTCCAGTTCTTTAGATTTACATTTGGGAGTATTAAAAAACAAAGGTTAGCTTTTTAAAATGTACAAAAAAAATAGATTGATTGTAGAATGATTTCCCAGTGTCGGCTTTTACTGACCCCTGACCAAGAAACAGGTAGCTGTTCCAGCATTCTGGCCCGTGCGTCGCACCAGGGACCCTGAGGGACTGCCACTTGGCATCTTCTGTTGCGTGTGTCATTCCACGGCACCACGCAGCTCCGGGATGTTGGAGTGTTAGGCCACCGGGGCAAAGCCGGACTCCATGTGGACTCAGGACTCCAGAGCGTGGCACGTGTGGCTGTGCCTGGCAGGTTGTGTTTGCCTCTGCGGAACTGCCTTTCAGTCTCTGTCCTTCATGCCTCAGGAGCAAAACCAAGGCTTTTCTGGTTTCTTCTCAGAGCCAGTCAGTCACTCCTCCCTTCTGAGAGGAGCTTCTCACTCATGTATGTTAATTTAGACATTTCATTTTAAAATACCCTATTTCAGGGGTCTGTTGGGCAGAGTTGGCACTGCTGAGTGATGGGGGTACGCCGTGAGCCATGCAGGCTATGTGCAGAGGCCCGGCATGCTGCAGGTTTCTTCCAGATCAGCCGTTCTGGGGAGAGGCAGAAGGCGGCGGCTGTGGTTTTGCCTCGTCACCCGCTGAGCCAAACACCTGATGCTTCAAAGGGAGAAGGAAAGAAGGAAATAGTTAAGTGGTAGCTTGTCAGTTATTCAGACTGCAGCACAGGGCATCAGTCCTTTCAGGATTCTAAGTAGACTGTAATAAAAATCATCTAATTTTAGACTTCAGAGGAAATGCTCTAGCATGGTGCTGCCTGAAGCTCCCTGAGGCCATTGATACATTTGATTGTCACTTTAATTCCATGTAGTTTATTTAAAACAGAATTTGAAAAGGTTTTGTTGAAAAAAGAAAGTCTCTTAGGAAAATGGACACTACCTTTTCTCACAATCAGTATGGAAAAAAAAAGTCCAAACGTATTAAGTGCAAATCTAGAGTAAAACAGGAGATAACATGTTCATAGAAATTCTGTGTCCTTGCAGCAATCACCAGCTGTATGAGCGACAGTATGTCAGGGACGAAGCTTTGTTCCCAGAGTCATGCTGGCTAGGGAGACAGGCTGTACCTGAGGTGGCGGCTCTAGACATGAGGTCCTGGGCGACTGAGGTGGGTAGTTTGCACTCTCAGAGACTTGAGAGTGTGAGGAGAGAGGGAAATGTACAAGCTGGAAGGTTCAGAGGAGCACGGGTGGTGAAGATGGGGCTTGAACCGGTTTGGAGCGAAAGCAGTTTCCTGAGCCCTTTGTGACAGGTTTTCCAGCATCTGTAGATGTGCCACTGTGCATGCTTTTAGATGTGCTGTTGGATTAGCAAGAACTTGTTCTTTGAAAGTCCAGAAGGAATTACCAAAACATGAAAACAGAGTCTGATTCTCTCAAAACCATCAATCACTTGGCCTCAGTCTCATTCCTTCTTTTAACTGACTTAGTCTCTGTGCTCTTTTTTGAAGCATGTGTTTGACTTAATTTTTAAAAATATTATTTTTGGGGCGCCTGGGTGGCTCAGTCGTTAAGCCTCGGTCTTCGGCTCAGGTCATGATCCTGGAGACCCGGGATGGAGCCCCACATTGGGCTGCCTGCTTCGCGGAAAGCCTGCTTCTCCCTCTCTCACTCCCCTTGCTGTGTTCCCTCTCTTGCTGTGTTTCTCTCTGTCAAATAAATAAAATCTTTTAAAAAAATATATTATTTTTACTCTAGTTGCCCTTTTAAAGCACACTTCCATTTTCATCTTTCTGTAGTATGTCATCTGCCTTTCTGTACATAGGGTCAAACTCATGCCAAATGGTCAGTCAGAAAAGGGATGAAGATATGAGCAACATTTCAAAAAATACAACAGTTTTTATGTTAAGGGATCCCCAGTACTTCCTCCTACCCATCAGTGAGGTCGTTCCACAGACCTGCTCGCGTGTCCGTTCAACACATATCTGCTGCCCACTTGCTCTGTGGCAGGTACAGGGCTGGGCACACAGGAATGCAGGATCACTGTGGAACTTAGGACCTGCCAGGGGAGAAAAACACAGGACAGACAGCTCTAGGAATCATTTATTACAGTCGGTTAAGAGCTGTGTGGAAGTTTCACCAAAGGGGCACACATGACTCACTGGGCAGAGCAAGGAGCATGCTCCAGGAAGGAGGGAGCACGGTGTACAGAGGCTAGCAGACAAGCATGGCAGGAGGGATCAGGATGGCACAGGGCACGCAGAGTTGAAACTATAGAGATAAGTAACAATTTATAGGCCATGTTGAAGGTTATGGATATTGAGAGCACAGGGAAGCCAGAAAGTTGTAGGCAGAGTGGTATCATGAGCCTGTTTGTTACTTTAAGATCACTTTGGCTAGTGTTCATAGGGGCAGAATTGCATGCTGGGAGACCATACAGGTGCCTGAGGCCCACTCTGCTGAATGAGGGGTCTCTGAAGGAAAGACAGTGTCGGCAAATGAGAGAGCCCTGAGGATTCCTTTGTGATCACCTGCCGGGCATCTCTGCCTTGCTGGCTTTCAGTGTCTTTATTTATAGGCAACAAGTTAAAGATTCTCATAAAGGAAACATTTTTTTACAGAGGATGATTTTTGACAACACAGTGTCTTTGTTAGAGAAACCTAGTGCTTTTGTGAAACAGCACTCTCATCAGTGGAACATGTTTTTCCAGGTGCACAGATCTGCAATTCAGAGTTAACTCCTTCAACCAAACCAAGGACAGGTCATTCCGTAAGGTTTTTTACATTTGGTGCCTGGACGATAAAGGGTAGACTAATGATACGGTGTTTTTTAAGCAGGTCTTACAAACAAGAAAGCAATTGAAAAGCTTAGATGAGTTGTGTACAGAGTTTTAGCTTTGTTATTAATACAGTGACCAAAAGTTAGTCTGTCTGGCATCAAAGAGAAAGATAACTTATTTTGCAAAGGTAAAAAGCGTTTGCTTAAGCCTCTTTTTCCATGACTGGGTGCAGAACTCTTTATTTATGTATCCTTTGTGCATGGCAATGTTCTTGTTAGTACAGTTTTATTTCTTATGTTAAGCCCTTTATTTAACCATTCAAGAGCCCTGCCAATCTCCACAGAGCTGCAGGAAATTTAAAGGGAAAGTACAAAAAGTACACTCTAACGGACTGTACGGGAGTCTGGGTTTGGCCTAGAGCGTCCTGGGGCCCTGTCAGGAGTAACGTGCTTTGCTTTTAGGATTAAGACCAATTAGTAGAAAGAGGAGATGCCAGTTCCGCACCATCGGCAGGAGCGAGGCTCAGACTGCCCTTTCCTTGCCGTGACCACGTCAGGCCTAGTGGGGTTATCTTCCCGCGGCAGGAGCTGTGCTTCTACTGCTCCCTTCTCACTGAGACTTAAGGAAGTCAGTGAGTTTTCCCGTGAGGCAGGAGCTCACGGGAAAATATAGTGCTTCTACTGCCATCTTCCCCACGGAGACTCCGTCAGCTTACGAGATGGGGCAGCTCCCGACACACAGGAGGCTGGCACAGTGGCCCGAGTGGTGGATCCTGATGGCGTAGATGAGAGCAGTGCAGGAGAGCTGGTGAAACAGGCAGGTTGGAGAGACAGCACAGTGAGCCGACTGGCCTCGGTGATTGGTGGTGGGAGTAGGAGAGAAGGATCAAGAACACCCACAGGTAACTGGCACAAGCAACGAGGTGAATATCGGTGCCGTTTATTAAGATAAGGAGCAGGTTTGAAGGAGACAAGTCCAGTTCGGGTGTCAAATTTGAGGTGTTAGGAGAGACATCCAAATGGACATACCAAGTAGGTACATGGGAGGACCTAGAGGAGATAGTTGGGGGCTGCTAGGGGCACTGTGGAAGGCACCGGTTTGCAGGACCCCCCCTGCACCAGCTCCCCAGGGAGTGGCTGAGGCGGTCGGAGACCGTGGCATGAGCAGAATGCAGAGGTGGCAGAATCTAAGCACCAGCTGTGTTCTTTCAACTCAGTCCCTTTTTTATTAATGTTCATTCACTAGGAAGACCAGTTTCTTTAAATACCTCTCTTGAGACATGAAAAAGCAGTTAAAAGTAGAAGGGTTTTTTGCCACCTCTCTTTAAACTAAATGGAAAAGACAAGTGTTAATGAAGAACTGAAATAACTCGACGTGTGAATGATATCTAGTGTCCTGGGTCTTGACCAAAGTGATTATGACTGAGGCATGCAGAGAAAATGAGCTGTACCCTCGATTACACTCTTGTCACACGAAGTTGTTTTCACGAACTTGAAGCTGTGTTGCACACAGTCCAGGATCTCCGACAGCCCCATGCTGTGAACGACTGCTGTTCGTCAGTTGTGTGATAATTTCTCTAGGCCCCCAAGCTTGGCCCCGCATGAGAAAGGGTGCTGTGTCCTTCCTGCTCCCCGTGTACTTCAAGAGGAGAAGAGCTGCTGATCTAGGCTCTGTCTGATCCGTCACTCCTTTTTCCAGGAGTCATGGTGGGCATGTGTGAGATGACTGCTGTGTACGCACATCCCTTAGCAGTGGCCCTGTCATTATTTCTATTTACAGGTCTGGATAAAAGGATCTCAACTTTTTGTGAGATAGGAAACTGTAAACATGTAGCACAGAGTTGAGACTGACTTTACTGAGATAATCCCAGGCAAGCAAATGCAGCTGGGACTGTAAACCTCCCAAAGAAAAACCGTTGTGGGTTTAGACTTGTGTGTTTTCTGTTAGGAAGTACCTGGTTTCTCTCAACCGGGGAACTTTTGGAGCTACTCTGTGAAAAACAGATTTTGCTTGGGCCTTCTCTCTCACACCCGAGTAATACTTCTCTCCTTGTCCTAGATTACTCGCTGACTAGTGCGGACCTGTCGGCCCTGCAGGGCTTCAACTCCCCGGGCATGCTGTCTCTGGGACAGGTGTCAGCCTGGCAGCAGCACCATTTAGGACAAGCAGCCCTCAGCTCTCTGGTGTGAGTAACTAGAAATTATCCCCCAGTCTCTCCTCCCAGCCCATGCACTTTATTTTTCTATTGGTTACAGTCTTCGGTGCTATGTACTGTCATGCGATGATCCTAGAATGATTTCTTTTTTATGTGGTACAAGTGTTTGGAGAAAATATTTCCTTTATGTGATTCTAGATAATAGCTTGGATACTGATCAAACTAGGCATTCCCTGAAGAGATTTGGGGAGCAAGCTTCTCTGCTGTAGAGGTAGACTCAGATAGTAACCACGGGCTGAGGCACTGATGTCACCCACATTCTCCCTGCTGCTAGCACTCTCGGATACCCCTGGGAACCACTGTGAGTTCTTCTCACTCCTGTCCCCTCACCCTGCCCATAAGGAATGTTCTCTTTGTTGAACTCTTGGTGAGGTCTGGTGTGTGTGTAGCAGGCTGGGATCGTCCACACGAAACCCAGTAGCTGGATTCGCACACAAGCTACCAGTCCCTGCTGTTCCTCCCCTCTTGTCCACGGAGAAAGCCAAGGTGATCTTCCTTCATTTTCTTCGCCCGTTGGCCCTGGGCGGGGGTGGGGGAAATCTGTTCATCCTAAAGGAACACCGCAAGTGGAAATGGCTTGGTGCTCCGATCAGGGGAGGAGCCTGTATACATGCTTCACTGCTCTCAGCAAGTTAGCCTGTCCAAGGCGGTGTCCTTCCTGGAAAATAGGGTCAGGTGACAGCCTTTGAGTTGCTGTGCGAGCAGATGAGCTATGCCTATCACAGGGCCAGAGCAGAGAGGAAACTGAGGAAGACAGGAAGCCAAATGCAGGGGCTGAGCCGTTCCTCCCCCGTTCTGGTCTGCGTGCAGCAGTGGACACGCTATTTTGGCTCCTTCCCCTGCAGAAGGACCAAGGGTGTGGGCACCCTAGCCACCCAGGCTCTCAGCTGTCCTGGTTTTGTTTTCCTTCCATGGAGAGGCCATTAAAACCAGTCTGGGGAATTCTGACAGGCTTTCAGTCAGGGCCGAGGCTGCAGGACCATTCCAATTACGCAGATGCGCTCACTGACCATCTGACATCCTTTCTTTCCTTCAGCGCTGGAGGGCAGTTATCTCAGGGTTCGAATCTATCCATTAATACCAACCAAAACATCAACATTAAGTCAGAACCAATTTCACCTCCCCGGGATCGAATGACCCCATCAGGCTTCCAGCAGCAGCAGCCGCCGCCGCCGCCACCACCACAGCAGCCTCCCCAACCCCCCCAGCCCCCCCAGCCCCGGCAGGAAATGGGGCGCTCCCCTGTGGACAGTCTGAGCAGCTCAAGCAGCTCCTATGATGGGAGTGACCGGGAGGATCCACGGGGTGACTTCCATTCTCCAATTGTCCTTGGCCGACCCCCCACCACGGAGGACAGAGAAAGCCCTTCCGTCAAGCGAATGAGGATGGACGCGTGGGTGACCTAAGGCTCCCGGGTTTGTGCACGTACTTCGTGATCCCGCAGCGAACTGCCCTACATATCTACATCGGTAAATAAGGACATGAGTTAACTATATTTATATGTACATACATACATATATATCCCTTTATATATATATATGTATGTGGGTGTGAGAGTGTGTGTGTGTGTGGGTGGGTGTGTGTGTGTTACATACAGAATCGGGCCCTTAACTGCCTTGTAGATCTGCAGATGTACGTCCCATGGCAAACAAAGCGCCCTGTAGGCAGATTCTTGTCTGGCACTTCCTTGGACTACTTGTTTCATAAAATAACCAGTTTTTGCAGAGAAACGTGTACCCATATATAATTCTCCCACACTAGCTTGCAGAAACCTAGAGGGCCCCTACTTGTTTTATTTAACTGTGCAGTGACTGTAGTTACTTAAGAAAAATGCTTTGTAGAACAGAGCAGTAGAAAAGCAGGAACCAAGAAAGCAATACTGTACATAAAATGTCATTTATATTACCCAGCCTGGCATGGGTCTCTGTTGCAGAGGGGTGCATGGGAAGGGCTGTTGATATTTTAAAACAAAACAAAAAAGCCCCACACATAACTGTTTTGCACGTGCAAAAATGTATTGGGTCAAAGAAGTGATCTTTAGCTAATAAAAAAGAGAGAGAGTAGAAAACACGCATGAGATATTCAGAAAATACTAGCCTAGAAATATAGAGCATTAACAAAATAAATTAATATATTAAGTTATAATTGGACTATGTCAGAAGTTTCGTTTTACATTCATATCTTAAAGAAACTGATTTTAGCTCATGTATATTTTATATGAAAGAAAACACCCTTATGAATTGATGACTATATATAAAATTATATTCACTACTTTTGAACACATTCTGCTATGAATTATTTATATAAGCCAAAGCTGTATGTTGTAACTTTTTTTTTTTAAGAGAATAGCTTTATCTTGTTTTAACTTTTTAGTTTTTATTTTAAAAGAGGGGGAAAAAACAAACAAAAATATCTTGCAAGCAGAACCTTGGAAAAAAAAAGCCATGAACACTTATTATTCTATATGTAAATTAAAAGTTGAGCCAAACTCTTTTGTGTATATAGCATCTTAAATATATTATCACCTTTGATGTAAGTACCTATGTATTGTATGGTCACCAGATTTAAAAAGTATATTTTTGTGGATTGCCGCCAATTTGGGGGGAAAAGACGAGATCCTTATTAAGTAGAGTATTCACTGTTTAATATTTACTATTTTGTTAAATATACTGTACTTTGGATTTTAATTATTAGCCCAGTCTTTTCAGAGGATTGTATAAAGGGGTTTCTCCCCTCACTGGTGGTGAATGTGTGATGTTACATTGTAATCTTTGTGCTGTATGGGTTGAGCATCATTATATATTTTATATGTGTACATAAATAGCAAAGTGGCAAAAAAAAAACTGGTGTTAAGTTCATCTTGCATAAATATAAAATGTGTTGTAACAGATTTTATAAGGCATTATTTAAAACTTGCCTTTTGTGAGGAAAAAAATATAGTAGAAAAAGCTGACCTAATTTAATATTAGAGAACATGGCAAAATAGTAGATGAGCACAAAGGTTTTATAAGTGGTAAATGATTAGGGAAAAATATTTGTGGGGGAAGGGATCTTTTTTCCTGGCCCCTCTAAAATAGAATGATGCAGCTGGTTACAAAATACTACCATTCTGAACTCTCTGTGCATCGAAATAGCACTTTGGTGTGGGGAGAAATTCTCTCACGGGCACATGGCTGACTGGCACGGCTCGCCGTCCTCATGAAATCGGGCCGCACTCAGCTTAGCCTTTGAACGAGGCCTTCCTCCTGCGGGAAGACAACGAAGCCGTGATGGCAGGTTCATCGATTTCCTGGGCTTGTGCCACAAACAAAATTCAAAGTCCTGTATATCTTTCATCATAGATTTTTAAATACTCCCTTTCCTGAGAAACTCAAAGTAAGGGTTTAAAAATTGCTGCTATTTTGTATTTTAAACTTAATGTTGAGCAGCTACCTACAATTTTTTACTTAGGTTTTGCTTTTCCCCCTAAATTGCCTTCCTTCTGACATTTTCCTCATACGCTATTTGTGACAAATCATCAGCCAGATTCCCTGACTGACACATAGGTATTAGGTACAGGGGAAACCTGTGGTGTTCACAGCTACACAATGGAATTCGGTTTTAGTAACAGTTTGGGTAGTAAATTTCGATAGAGGCCAAAAAAAAGGGAGGGTGACATGCTGTCTCCTCTCATCAGTATGGCCGTTGGGCTCTTGTTCAGAAAGGATTAGTTTCTCTTTAAAATGTACTTACTTTCCTGAACTGCATACCGGCACATTACTTCGTAAGGTCACACCTGATGGAAACAAGACAGTCTCCCAACACTGAATTTCCAAGATAATCCTTACCACTTTGTAAACCATTTATAGCTTTGAAAGTGTTAAGTGATTCTTTCGTTACTATTCATGCACGTTCATGAACTTCTGCTGTACATTGGAATAGGAGTTACCACATTCGCATTTACTGTCTATTTTCTTGTGTGCCTTATGAGATGGCTTTTCTGACTGTATCTCAATAGTCTTTCTTTCTATGCAGGTTTATAATCAGTACAACTACTGTTTTCTAAAATATTACACGAGGCTCGAGGCTCGGAGTTTGTATTTCAATTACACTGACCAAGTAACAATGTATTCCGTTTTCAGGAAGTGAATATTTGACTGTTAACCCTTTTCCTGTCTGCCCAGTGTGACCTGGAGCGCATGGACTTGACAGACACCCCTCACCCAGACTCCATGTAGCGCATGGACTTGACAGACACCCCTCACCCAGACTCCATGTACAGACACCACACACACATGCACATCTCCTGGTGGAAACCAACTCAGAGTGGGGAAGACATGAATGGTGTTTCTTTAGAACTGACTTTTCTTACCGTTTTAGACTCGTGTGTTTTGTATGACACCATCACAAGAAAATTTTATCCTTCAGATGAAGTATTTTATTACTAAAAGACAAAAACAAAAAAAGCTTAGAGGACACCGCACTGGTTCAAGTATGGTTTCCAACAGCTGTCCTTCCCTCAGTGCGCTAACCGGTCCGACATTGAGAGTGAGAGTCACCATTGTATGTCTGCAGATGGTCCCGATCAAAACTCCATCTTTTGAGCCCTAATTATGTCCATTGTGTTCGAGACTAAATCAGGGGTTTGTTCTAAAAGAACAATGTATGTTTTACCATTTCCTTTAACTGTAAGGACAACTAATAAAGCATTAACCTATTTTCTGTATTAACCATCATGCGCACAAGAAATACATAGTAAATAAGGAACCAGAAAACTCCTGGCATTGGATCATAAGAAGCTAGATGATTAGAATGTGAAAAAGATTTTACAAATGTAAAACTTTTATTTCTCTGTAGAAACTTTCTTCACTTTGCTGTGCAAGAAGACACTGCTTTGCTATATTTAAAATGGCTTTTTTAAAAAGAGATTTATGTATTTGGTAAATGTTTGTAGTCAACAGTTCACACAAGAAGCTGTACGCGGTTTGATCACGTAAAACCGTTTGGCGGCACAAGCTGGACTTTGTTGCCATCCTTGAGATGAACCTTTTAAGAAAAATAAGTTAATCTCAATTTTTCCCTGAATGTGTTGTTTTTTCTTCATTATACAATAAATATTATAGTGAACTTTTTATCAAATGGTTAAGAAAATGCTAGAGGTTGTTGTAAACTATTTGTATCCTGCACTCACTACAGTAAAGACGGACTGGCTTTTCCTGTGTACTCCAGACTCTGTCGTGTTTGCCGCCAGTCGTCCCCTGCCCTCCCCCCAGATGCGTCTCCTGGCCCTTCCCCTCACAAAGGCCTTTTCCACCCGGAGATGGTCCCCTTTACTTACATTGAGGCTTGATCAAGGAAACGGTGGCCACTCGCCAGCCTCCCCCATAGCTGCTCCTGAGGCCCCCCCTTGCTGCGCCGCCGGGGTCCCCGCGGGAAGCAGCAGGCGATCCTGGTGCCCCTGCAGTGGGTACCGATTGGGTCAGCCCTTCCGGGCTCTACTGGAGACTGCTTATAGGATATACTAGGGGGCGGGGGGTGGGGTTACTGTTAAACAGGATCTAATGGTAGCAAGTGCTGTCTACCCAAAATGCGCATGTAGTACTGAGCGAGTGGCAGCGGAAGACAGATTTACTGAATGAATGATTTTCAGAAGTGACAGGTGTGAAAACTTATCTGAAACTTGGCAGTGGCAAGCGTTCTCTTCTTTGGATTTGCCTTTTAAGCCAGCTCCTAACTGAGCAGATACTTGCTGTCAGTTAAATTAAAAGCTAAATTTTTGTGCTGGTTTTACTCGCTGGCTCCAGTGAGGCTCTTATTAGCAGCTTTTGAAAGCTGGTTGAGTCCTGTGGCTAAAAATAGTCTAATCACAGCTGCAGCTACTTAAAATCAATTCATTGCGATTCCCGAGCTCGCTGCCACCGGCGCCCTCCTCTAGGCTTTGGCCTGCTTCTGACCCGCCACGGAGAGGAGTTCGCTGCGGGAGCCCTCCGCTGCAGGACGGCCCGCCCGCTCGCACCTGCCTGGCCGGTCGCTCGGCAGGGGTCAAAGCACCACCTAGTGGTAGAACTGAGGAAAAGGCTGTGCCTTCCATCCTCCGCAAAAAGTGGGGGGGGGGGGGTTCCAGAGAGGTACCTGAACGCCACCGAGAGGGGCTCCTTGGGGGGCGGGTGGACTCGCGCCATCTCGCTGCAGACAGCGCTGAGCCCAGTGTGGGAGAGGTGATCCCTGGGCCCCAGCTGTCACAGGCTGTGAGCTGAGGACAAGCTCTTCACAGCCGGCCCCCAGCCAGGGACTGCACACAGCTGGGGTACGCCCCTTCCCTCCTGCAAGAAATCTGCGCTCCCAACTCCATCTGCGTCTCCTTCCCAGACGGGCCAGACCCACACGCAGCTCACCCAGCTTTAGAGAACGTGTCCTAGACTTCAGTCACTTCCTGACATCATCTGCCCGCTCACTCTGTACCAAAGCAGCTGAAGGCAGCTGAGGAGGAAAATCAAAACCACAGTTGTACTAATTGGTTTCACCGTATACTTCCGCCCACCGCGTCCCCTTTTTAAGCTTTTTTTAAACTTAACTTTGAGCTAACTTTCAACTTACAGAAAAGTTGCAAAAATAATCCTTTCCATATATCCTTCACCCAGCCTTCCCGAGCCTTAACATTTACATAACCACAGTCCCACTGTCAGAACCAGGAAACTGACACTGTTTCGGGACTACTAATCTCTCCTTCCGTCACTGGCCGGCATCACCACACCGACCTGTAACCAGCTCTGCCGGTGTGCGCGCCCCAGGACAGCCACCGGCAAGCCCTGCCTCCTGTTTCTGGCCAGACCACCGTGCCCACTTGCAGCTCTAGCTGGTTCCTCTGGCCAAGGACCTGCATGCTCTCTACCACCTTTTCTGCAACCTGGCACCTGTCACACCTGCAGTGTGCGCGCCCAGGGGTGGAGTGTGAAGTCCTAGGGCAGCACACTGATACTAGGGCCCTCTGCCAATGCCAGCGAGCCCATAGTTGGCCCTAACCCTTGCTATCTGCCCTGACACCCATCACTACAACTTTGTCTGCAAGTGATCTCTGCCCCCACGTAGGGGCCTACAGCTGGCCCCTCACAGTCCATTGGCCCCAGCCACCAGTGCTGCCTGCCTGTTCCCTAGCTACTTACTGGTTCTGGAAGCATGGCTGAGAAGCCCAGTAGCCCTTACAGGCACAGCGTGGACCTGGGTGGCTTGAGCCAAAGAGCCATCACGCCCCAACTGGACCTACTGACATGCCTTCCTGCACCACTCTGCACCACTAGACCTGGGTCACAGCACGATCCGGTGCATCCCTAACTGCACGTGAAAGGCTTTTCTAACCAAAATCAGTCCAGAAAGTCTGGAAGAGGTGAGGGAAACATGTCTCTACCAAATGAAAAGTCCAGTAACTGGACCCAAAGAAATAAAGATGCAGGTATTGCCCAACAAAGAACTCAAAATAATTGTGGTACAGATGCTCAGAGCTACAAGAGAACACATAAATGATTCAACAGTACGAGGAAAACAATATGAACAAAATGAGAACCTAAACAGAGAAAAGAACCAAATTTTGGAGCTGAAGGATACAATGAACTGAAGAATTCAATAGTCTCAACAGCATAGTTGAACAGATAGAAGAGAGAGGCAGTGAGCGAGAAGGCAGATAAGCTGAATTTAAACAATTAGAAGAGCAATTAGAAAAAATAGCAAAAAGGAACAAAACCTACAGAGTTAGGGGACACAATCAAAAGCAATGTACATGTTTACTGGAGTCCCAGAAGAAGAGAGGGAGAAAGGGATGAAAAGCTTATTTAAAGAAATAATGACTGAGAATTTCTCAGACACGGGAAGAGAACTGGATACCCAAGTTCATGAAGCTTGGGCACACAAAACTTCAACCCGAAATGTTCTCCAAGATATATGATAATGAAATGGCCTACAAAGCCAAAGACAGAATTTTAAAAGCTGCAAGAGAAAAAAAAATTCTCTCACACAAGGGAACCCGCATAAGGCTTCTTAGCAGATTTCTCAGATACCTTAAAAAGAGAGTGGGATGATATATTCAAAGTCCTGAAAGAAACTGCTAACCAAACACTTCACTCAGCAAATTGTCCTTCAGAAATGAAGGTGAAATAATAAAATCTTCCCCTAGTAAACAAAAGCTGCTAAACTTTTGCCACTAAACTACATTACAAGAAATGCTAAATAATAATATACAATAATAATACATATATAAAAAATAATGAACTCTTCCCCTGGCAGTAAACTACACAAGACATGCTAAAAGGGGCGAGGGGCGCCTGGGTGACTCAGTCAATTAGGTGTCTGACTATTGATCTCAGCTAGGCCTCCTTGATCTCAGGGTTGTGAGTTCAAGCCATGTTGAGCTCCTTGCCCAAATTAAAATATTTATTTTATATTATATCATATAATAATAATGAGCCCACTTCAAATAAATAATTTTTTCAAATAATAAAAAAATGCTAGGGGCGCCTGGGTGGCTCAGTTGTTAAGCGGCTGCCTTCGGCTCAAGTCATGATCCCAGAATCCTGGGTTCGAGCCCCGAATTGAGCTCCCTGCTCAGCGGGAAGCCTGCTTCTCCCTCTCTCACTCCCCCTGCTTGTGTTTCCTCTCTAGCTGTGTTTCTCTCTGTTCAATAAATAAATATTTAAAATAATAATAATAATAATGCTAAAAGGAGTTTCAAGCTAAAATAAAAGCACACTAATTAGTAGCTTGAAAACATGGAAATATGCGACACACTGGTATAGAGTCAGAATACCTTAACACTGTTAATATGGTGATGTGCTAGATAAAGATTCACCTAAAGATTAAAAGGCAAAAGTCTGAAACCTAGATATAGCTTTGACAGTTTCTTAATGGATACACAATTAACAATGTAAATGGTAAAAAAAAAAAAACAAACAAAAAAACAATGTAAATGGTATCATCAAAAATGTAAAATGGCAGAGAAAAGAATAGATTTTTTATATGCAATCAAATTAAATTGTTATTAGCATAAAATACACTCTGATATCTTTAAGATCTGTTATGTAAACCTCATAGGAACTCCAAAACAAAAATCCACAACAAATACACATAAGATGAAAGGGGAATCAAAGTATGCTGCTACCAAAAATCACTTATTTATGTAGGAAGGCAACAAGAGAAAAAGAAAAATGGAACTATAAACAGCCAGAAGATAATAAAATGGCATTAATAAGTCTTTACCTGCCAATAATTATTGTAAATGTTAAGGGACCAAATTGATTGATCTCCAATCAAAAGGCAGACTCACTGGCTAAATTTAAAAAAAAAAAAACAAAACACCAAACTATATGTTACAAGAGACTCACCTCAGCTCTAAGGACACACATAAATTCAAAGGAACAGTGAGATACTCCATGCAAACAGAAACCAAAAGAACATGGATAGCTATACTAATAGACAAAATTGACTTTAAGCCAAAAATGGCTAAAAGAGACAAAGATAGTCACTCCATAGTGAGTGATAAGGAGGTCAATTCATCAAGAAGACACAAACATCATCAAATATATGCACCCAACTTCACAGCACTGGAATTACATTAAGCAAATTCTAACAGATTTGAAGGAAAAAATGGATGACACAATAATAGAAGGGGACTTCAATACCCGACCCATCAACAATAGATCATCCAGATAGAAAATCCGTGAGAAAGGACTGCACTTGAACTATACTTTAGACCAAATGGACCTAACAGACATACATAAACATGCCAACTAACAGCAGCAGAATACACGTTCTTCTCAAGTGTACACAGAATATTCTCCAGAATACATCACATGTAGGTCATTAAAAAAAAAAAGTCATAGCAAATTTAAACAGATTGAAAAAAAATCCCAAGTATCTTTTCTGACTGTAGTGGTATGAAACCAGAAATAAATAACAGGAGGAAAGCTGGAAACAACAAATATATGGAGACTAAAAAACATGTTCCTGAATATATAGGCTAAAGCAGAAATCAAAAGAAAAATCAAAAAGTATCTTGAAACAAATGGAAATGGAAGCACAACGTATCATGAGAGACTAAATAATTACATGCCAACAACATGGATAATCCATAAGATATGGATAAATTCCCAGAAACATACAACCTTCCAAGACTGAAATAAGAATTTGAAAATCTGAGCAGACAAGTATCAAATAAGGAGACTGAATCAAAAACCTCCCAACACACACACACAACCTCCCAACACAGAAAAGTATAACACCAGATGGTTTCAGTGAAACTGATGACTTCTACCAAATATTTAAAAAGAATCAAAGACAGTTTTTCTCAAACTATCCAAAAAATTGAAGAGAAGGAACTCCCAAACTAATTTTACATGGCCGGCATCACCTGGTACCAAAGCCAGACAAGGAGCGTAAAAGACAAGAAAATTATGAACAAATACACTTGATTAATAGAGATGCAAAAATCCTTAGCAAAATATTAGCAAAATTAAAAGAATCACCATCAAGTGGGATTTATCCCTGGAATGTAAGGTGGTTCAACACACACAAATCAATGGATGGATGTGAGACACAGTAATAGAATGAGAAAAAAATCATATGATCATCTCAACAGATAAAGAAAAGGCATTTGATAAGTACAACAACCTTTCATGAAAAAATGTTCAACAAATTAAGTACAGGAGGAAGACACACCATCACAACAAAGGCCACATACCACAAACCCATAGCCAACATCATAATGGTGAAAGGTTTAAAGCTTTTCCTCTAGGATGAGGAATAAGACAAAGATTCCTACTGTCACCACTCCTAGCCAATCAGTTAAGAAAAATAAAAGGTATCCAAATAAGAAAAGAAGGGAAACAGTCTTAACTTATGAATGATATGATCTTATATACAGAAAATCCTAAAGGGACAAACAAAAGACATTCAGAACTAATTGACAAATTCATTGAGGTTGTAAGATACAAAATAAGCAAACAGGAAACAGTTGTGTTTCTGCACACTAACAACAGAATATCTGAAAAAGAAATAAAATAATCCCATTTACACTAGCATCTAAAACAATACTTAGCAATAAACCTAACCAAGAAGGTGAAAGTTTTGTATGTTGAAAACTATAAGACTTTGATGCAAGAAACTGAAGAAGACACAAGGAAATGCAACAGTGACCTGTGTTCATGGATGGGAAGGATATTGTTAAAATGTCCATACGACCCAAAGCCATTTATAGACTCAGTATAAACTATATCAAAGTTCCCATGGCATTTTCAAAGAAATAGGAAAAACAGCCCTAAAGTCTATATGGATCTACAAAAGACCTTGAACAGCCAAAGTGATTCTGAGAAAGAAGAACAAACCTGGAGGCATCACATTCCCTGATCCAACCTATACTACAAAGCCACAGCAGTCAAAATAGCAGGCACATAGACCAACAGAACAGAACTGAGAGCCCAGAGGAAGAAAAACAAAAAACCAAAAACCTGCATATAGAGAACAAATATTGACAAGGGAGCCAGGAATACTTACTGGGGAAAGGATAGAAGATCTCTAATAAACGGTGTGGGGAAAAGTGGATGACCACATGCAGAAGAATGACATTGTCTCTCTATCTTATACCATTCACAAAAATTAACTCAAAATGGATTAGACTTAAGCACAAGACCTGATACCATAAAACTTCCATAAATAAACACAGGAAAAAAGCTCTTTAAAACTGGTCTTGGCGATGAGTCTTTGGATATGACACCAAAAGCACAAACATCAAAAGCAAAAATCGACAAGTGGGAATACATCAAACTAAAAAGCAAAAGAAACAACAAAATGAAAAGGCACTCTACAAATGGGAGAAGATTTTTGCAAGCCACATATCTGATAAGGGGTTAATAACCAAAATATATAAAAACACAATTCAACAGTATAAAAACAAACCATCTGATTTAAAAATGGGCAGAGGAAGAAAAACAAAAAACCAAAAATTGTGTTTTCATGTAGCCTCTCACCACATAATAGGTCTACCTAAATAGACTTTTTCCCAAAGAAGACATAAGGATGACAAACAGGTGCATGAAAAGACACTCCACATCACTACTCATCAGGAAAATGTACATCACAACCAAAATGAGGTATCACCTCACCTTCATCAGAAAGAGGTAACAAGTGTTAGTAAGGGTGTGGAGAAAAGAGAACCCTTACGCTCTGTTGGTGGGAACATAAATTGCTTCAGTCACTATGGGAAATGGCATGTGAGGTTCCTCAAAAAATAAAAAATAAAACTAACATTTGACCCAACAATCCCACTTCTGGGTATGTATCAAAAGAAAATGAAGACAGGATCTTGAAAAGATAGCCCCCCACCCCCCTTGCTTCAGGTGTCATCTAAGGAAATGCCACCTTCTCTAGAAAACCTTTCTTGTTTTATCAACCATGTATCATCTTACCTATTTCCTTCTCACGGGGCCCAGCATGTTCTACCACATGACCACCCTTATATAAATTTGACCCTTCCCACTAGATGAGAAGCACCTTGAGGGCAGGGGCTAGATCTTGTTTTCATGTAGTCTCTCACCATATAATAGGTGCTCTGAAAGGCTTGTGAATGAATGAATGGTAGCGTGTGTTCCTTAGTCAGGGTGGCGAGTGGAATTTAAAATAATAGTATTTCCTGAAGATCTGGGAAGGTCTCCCTGTGATCAGACCCCCTCCCTAGAGCACTGCTGTAGCTGTCCCTCTGGACTCCTGCAGGATGGAGGGAGAGACGGAAGAGGGCACTGGGCCCAGGATGGATCTGCACACCACCATGCCAGTCCTTCCCAGGGACGTGGGGCCTGACTGTACAGGGGGCAGGGAGGGTGGGGCCATCTCTCCTCAGCAGCTCCACTGTACCCAGGTGGCTCCTGGGGAACAGGCAAAAATGGATCCTGTCCCCTCCTCCCGTACCCTCCACCCCTAGCTGCAGCATGCCTCTGCTTGGCCTGGTAAAAGGAGCAGTCCCTCCTCTCTGGAAATAAGCTTGGAGGAACTCTGTCCAAGGGGTTAAGTACTTCAGGGAAATGGCTAAGGAAGGCTACTTTACTGACACACATGAGGTTTATTTCTGAGTCAAGGAGCCTGGCTCCCTGGCACAACCCGGAAAAGAGGCGGATAAATGCTGCTTCTACGGTTCTCTTTCAGGTGAAGGCAGGGATCTGACTTCTTATCATGCGTGGCCAGAAGCCCATTGTGGACCAGGAGATATTTTCTCAGTTCTTCTCTTCTCTTAATTCTGCCTCCTCCTAAAACCCTGTCTTGGGAGGCAGAGAGCAGCAAAGCCCCAAGCAAAGGGGTTAAAGACAAAATGAAAAGGCACTCTACCAGTCAGCCTGGGTGGAACTCCCACATCTCCATTTACAAGTTACATGATCTTAGCTTTGTTTTTCCATCAAAAAAACCAGGAATAGTAAGTGCCAACCTCCCAAGGACACTGTAAGGGTGAGATGAGTTGGTCTATATAGCTCTTAGAGCATTATCTGGCATCTAAGGAGTGCCATGGAGTAAATGAGAATTGTTTTTATTCTGCACTGCATCCCAGTCTTTTCCCAAAAAGAAATCTTCACATCTGTTTGGGTCCTCCCTATAGCCAAGCTCAGACTCCTGCCTTGCCAACCCAAGGGGCTACTGTCTCAATTCAATAACTTTACACATCTCCTCCGACTTTTCCCCTCCATATGCCACCCTACTGCAGCCTAAGCCTTACATGGAGCTGTGACCATCTCCCAGGTGATATCTTCCAGGCAAACCTTCCTCACCTCTGAGGGGTACCCTGGCCAGCGTCTGGCAGATGCAGTGCTCCAAACACGTTGCTTCATAAATGGATCCATTAGTCTACTAGGAGGTCATCCCCTTCCTTCTCTGACACTCCCTCTATGACACCAGGTATGGCGGAGTGGTGCACGTGCCAAAACACAGGGACAGATTCCCTGATCTCCTCCTAGGGAAAGCAAACATTTTTAAGCCCCATCTTATATACAAATGGTCATAACTCTTTAAGACAAACATTTCCACAAAGAACTACTGGCTTATGTCAAGAAGCTTTCAAGAAATGGTGGACTACAAGTGAAGAGATGGAAAAAGATATTTCAAGCAAACAGTAGCCAAACAAAAACAACAAAACAGGAGTGGTTGTACTTTCAGCAAGTAGAACAGATTTTAAACTGAAAATGATAAGAGACACAAGTCACTATACACTGATAAAGGGGTCAATCCATCAAAAAGATATAAAATGTAAATATTTATGCATTCAACATTGGGGCACCTAAATATATAAAGCAAAAACACAGGATAAAAGGAGAAACAAACAGCGGTACAATAATTGTTGGAGACTTTTAATACCTTACTTTCAACAACGGATAGATCATCCACAGAATCAATAAAATAAATAAATAAATAAACCCAGTGGATTTGAACATTATAGACCAAATGGACCTAACAGATACATTATGATCATACACAACAGATACATTATTATGGACCTAATAGAACATTATTTTCGTACAACAGCAGATTCTTGTCAAGCACCCATGAAACATTTTCCAGGACAGACCATACATCAGGCCACAAAACAAGTCTAAGCAAATTCAAGAAGATTAAAATCATATCTTCTCTGGACACAATGGTATGAAACTGGAAATCAATAATAGGAAGAAAACTGGAAAACTTACGGATAAATGGAAATTAAACACCACTCTTCTGAACAACAAATGGATCAAAGAGGCAATTAAAGGGGGGAATAAAAAACTATCTTGTGACAAACTAAAACAGAAACACAACATACCCAAACTTATGGAATACGTGCAGAAAGCAGTTATAAGAAGAAAGTTCCTAACAATAAGCACCTACATTAAGAAATAAGAAAGATATTAAATAAGTAATTTAACATTTTAAGAAACTAGAAAAAGAACAAAATAAACCCAATGTTAGCAGAAAGAAGGAAACAAAGATTAGAGCAGAAAATTACTAGGGAATAGGAAAACAATATAAAAGATTAATAAAACTAATAGCTGGTCTTTGAAAAGATACAACTGACAAAGCTTTAGCTGGACTAAGCAAGGAAAAAAGAGAGAGGACCCAAGTCAACAAAACTATAAAAGAAAAGGGAGACATCACAACTGATACCACAAATGTACAAATGATCATATGAGACTATGAACAACTATTCACCAACAAACTGGACAATCTAGAATAAATAGCATATATTTTAAAATATATAATCTACCAAGACTGAGTCAGGAAGAAACACAAAATCAGAACAGAATCATTACTAGTAAAAAGACTGAATCAGTAATCAAAAATATGCCCAGAAAAACCCAGGACCAGATACCTTCATGATGGCTTTTACCAAACAGTTAAAGAAGAGTTAATACCAATACTTTTCCAAACTTTAAAAAAAAAAAGAGGGAACATTTCCAAACTTATGAGGCCTGATACCAAAGCCAGAAGAGGACACTATAAACCAATACGCCAATTTGCACCACCAGGTGCAAAAATTCTGAATAAAAGACCAGCCTGCCCAATCCAGCAGCACATCACAGAGATCGTCACCATGATCAAGGGGGATTTATTTCAGGGATGGAAGGTGGTTCAACATATGCAATCACTGCAATACACCTTATTAACAAAATGAAGGACAAAAATCATATGATCCTCTCAATAGACGGAGAAAAAACATTTGACAAAATTCAAAATCTGTTCATAATAAAAACTCTTAACAACAAATTAGGTGCGGAAGGAATGTCCTCAACATAATAAAGGCCATATATGACAAGTCCACAGCTAACATTATGCCTAATGATGAAGGCGTGAAAGCTTTTTCTCTAAGATCAGGAACAAAAACAAGAGCGCTCACTCTCACTGCTCCTATTCAACATAGTACTGGAAACCCTCGACAGAGTGATCAGGCAAGAAAAAAAGTAAAAAGCAGGAAATTGAAAAAAAAAAAGTAAAATTGTCTCTATTTGTAGATGACATGATTTTGTATATATAAAATCCTAGGGACAACTGGGTGGCTCAGTCGTTAAGCATCTGCCTTTGGCTCAGTTCAGATCCCGGAGTCCAGGGATTGAGCCCTGCATCCGGCTCCCTGCTCAGCAGGAAACCCGCTTCTCCTTCTCTTGCTGTGTTTCTCTCTGCCAATTAAATAAAATCTTTAAAAAAAAAATCCTAACGACTCCATCAGGGAAAAAAAAAAAAAAAAGCACCCTGCTAGATCTTATCAATGAATTCAGTAAAGTTCCAGAATACAAAATTAACACATAAAAATTAGTAGCATGTCTATACACTAACAATGAATTCCCTGAAAAGAAATAAAGAAAAATGATCCCATTTGCAGTAACATCAAAAACAATTATTAAAGATTTAGGAATAGGGGCGCCTGGGTGGCTCAGTTGGTTAAGCAACTGCTTTCAGCTCAGGTCATGATCCTGGAGACCCGGGATCGAGCCCCACATCGGGCTTCCTGCTCCGCGGGAAGCCTGCTTCTCCCTCTTTCAGTCCCTCTGCTTGTGTTCCCTCTCTGGCTGTGTTTCTGTCTGTCAAATAAATATATAAAATCTTTAAAAAAAAACAAAGATTTGGGAATAAATTTAACCAAGGAGGTGAAAGAATGCTACACTGAATACTACAAGACATTGATGAAAGTAGATAAAAATAAATGGAAAGGCATCCTGTGTTCATGGGCTGAAAAACTGAATATTGTTTACATTTCCATATTACTCAAAACCATCTCTAGTTTCAATCTTATCCTATCAAGATTCCAATGGCAAATTTTACAGAAGTAAAAGCACAAAGACTCTGAATAGCCAAAGGAATCCTGAGAGAAAAGTACAAAGCAGAGGCATCACACTCTCTGATTTCAAGCTGTGTTATAAAGCTATAGTAATTAAAACAGTATGGTAATGGCATTAAAACAGATACAGACCAAGAGAATGGAAGTGAGAACCCAGAAATATATCGGTGCATATACAGTCAGACTGAGAAGGGAGCCAGGAATACTCAATGGGGAAAAGATGGTCTCTTCAATAAATGGTGCTGAGAAAATGGATATTCATCTGCAAAAGAATGAAAGACCTCTATGTTTTTCCACTCACAAAAATTAAGTCAAAATAGATAAAGACTTGAATGTAAGCTCTTGGTGGTAAACTCCTTGACACTCATCTTGGCAATGATTTTCTGGATAAGACACAGAAAACATAAGCAACAGAGGCATAAACTAAACAAGTAAGACTATATTAAACTAAAAAGCTTCTGCATAGCAAAAGAAACAATCGGCAAAATTAAGACAACCTATGGAATGGGAAAAACTACTTGCAAACCATCTATCCAATAGAGTTAATAGCCCCAAATATATCAGGAACTCACACAACTGAGCAGCAAAATGAGAAAGAAATGTAACAATTTAAGAAATGGCAAAGAACTCGAATAGATATTTTCCCAAATAAGTTATACAAACAGCCAATTTTAGATACATGAAAGGTGTTCTAAGCATCACTAATCATGAGGGAAATGCAAATCAAAACCACAGTGAGATATCCCCTCATGTCTGTTACAATAGCTATCATCAAAAAGACAAGAGATCACAAATGCTGGTACCGATGTAGAAAAAAATAGAGCCTTGATCATTCTTCCTCAACCTCAGGAAGACTTCACTCTTAACAGAGGCAGTTTAAAGAACTACCTTCCCGAGGAAGGACTGTGGCATGGCCTTGATGGGGCAGTCCCGCTCTGGGTGACCCTGGATTTCTGCTTCATCTATGCAGCTTTGTCTCCCCAGGGTAAAACGGGAGTTCCATTTGCCTAACGACATAGATTCCCTAGGTGTCCACAATGTTGGGCCCTACAGTTCAAACAAAAGGACTGAACACTACCTATCAAATCTAATTACTTCTTTAAAACACTAACTACCAGGGCACCTGGGTGGCTCAGTTGGTTGAGCGACTGCCTTCGGCTCAGGTCATGATCCCGGAGACCCAGGATCGAGTCCCACATCAGGCTCCCTGCTCGGCGGGAGGCCTGCTTCTCCCTCTCTCACTCCCCCTGCTTGTGTTCCCTCTCTGGCTGTGTTTCTCTCTGTCAAATGAATAAAATCTTTAAAAAAATAAAATAAAAAAAAATAAAACATTAACTAACAATGTAGTAAAATATGTAGAAAACGAGCTTCATGGTATCTCCTATGTATACTGAATAAAACCACTCTAAAGTACACTGTACAAACCAATCAGTGAGACTCTGCTGGCTTACCACTTCCGTTCTTCACCTGTTTGACCTTGAACACAAGGCCTGGGCAGGTCTCACCCCCTGGACATGGGCACCTCCACGTTCTCCAACATCGTCGCACATCTTTTAATTCTGAATTACCACACCCCCAGTTGAAAAAAAAAAGAAGAATCAATTTTCCTTCACAGAAGAAATTATTTTATTCCATTTTTACAAAGTAAGGGATACATATATTTATTCTTTGCCTGGCAGAAGCCATTTTCCTGTGGGACTCTGGGCTCTGCCTGGTGAAGTTAATGGTGATATGTTAGAGAGACCTGTGTGTGGCCTCCAGGGGCACAGCGAGCACACACTTTTGGCTGGAAAAGCTTTCACATGATCAAAACAGTTCCTGTAGCAAAGATCCACAAGTTCGTTTTATCCTGAAAACCATTTTGGTTTTGAAGAAAAGATTTACTTTGGGAGATACTTTTAGGTTTATTAATTGAACCTTGGGCAAAACGTTCTCCACATAGCTGAGAAGAAAAAAAATGAGAAGCCCATTTCAAGCACTCTTCTGTCACACTTCCCCTGTCCTCTTACGTGACAGAATCTTCTCTATTCATCTCTAGGCCTGATGTGTCCAGTGACATAAACCATGCTCCAAGCTCAGCATTTGTGCAGTCTTCCTCCTTGGTGGCAAGCTTCTCCGAAACCACGTAAGCCCATTTCTGCTCTTCCACAGGACCAAGATGGGCTCCAGACAAAGAGACTTTCACCCTCGCCTCATGTACCCCTGCCCCACCAGCAAGGCCTCAGAGGCTGACCCATACCTGCTTTGAGCCTCCAGCATGCTGCTGCCGACTGCTGCTGTGTAGATGGGAAAACCTCAGGCTGATGGAAGCCTGATCCCTCTTTTTATGGCCTTCACAGCAAGAGTCACCTCCAGGACCTTCATTTAGTGGTTTGGTCTTTTAACATCATGAGCTACCCTATATAAAGTGTATGTACCCAAAGAAAAACACTGAGCCCCATTCTGGGGCAATGGCTCTAGACTTCCCAAGATTAGAGTCAGGGAAGCAGCAGGAAGTATACCCGTTCTCCCATACCTCCCTTCCAGGTACACCCAGGGGCTGCTGCTCTCAGCAATGCCAGCCCGGTGACTGTTCTGCCTTACAAGTGTCACATGTTAGGACCTCAGTGATAGGCACTCATCTTTCTCTCTACAGCTACTCAGCTCCAGACACCAGGCAGCATGAATTCCTTCCAAGAATGCTAACTTGGGTCATCTGGTTAGCCACTGCAGTGTGGATGCACCTCAGGGGAAACTGAGCAAAAGCCTCCAAATGATCAGGCCAGGAAGTGCTGGCCACCCAATGTGAAGGCTTAAAGCAGGCCTGTGTGTCACTAAGTAGTCTAGAAGAACAAGGAACAGAACTGCCATTTACTCAATGTTAGACCAATTCAGATTCAGGGCTTTTTGATCCTAGAAGTGACATTGGCTCAAAAAGGCTACTGGTGGAACAAATGTGAAATAGGGCTTATAATAATTATAATCTGTCATGTTCCCGAACAGGGTGATACTCACCACTGCCAGGCAGCACCTCTGCCAGGAAGATAAGGAACACTATGTGTCACAGCCCGTCATCTCTCCCAGCAGGCACGGGACACTGTAAACAGCGAAGTGACCAAAGCTGACCCCAGAGGCTCCCACACTGAAACTCCAATGCCGCTCCTCAACTTCTGAACACCTCCTCTTTGGAGGCCCATGTGGTGCCAGTCCACTATATACCTTCAAGAAACAGCATATATTTGTGCAAATGTAGGGGGCTGAGGGGGCTGGGGTTTTGGCTTCCACAGCCTTGGATTAGGTGAGCCTATTCCCCAGGGTTAAGTGTTCTGGAGAACACAACCATGGCTTCTGAGATGTGTCCGTATGTCATAGAAAAGGAAATGCAGCACCCTAGGATAATGGCCGATGTCAGGTGATGCACATTAAGAGGCCGAATGCTAACACTGGCCTGATTCTTTAGAAACAAGAGCTAGTTCCCTGCCCGGGTGGTTGGACTAAACTGGCTGTCTGCAGAGGGGACAGTTGGCACTGGAAATGCTAATCTGGGGGCTTGCCCTGGAACTGCACTCACGGTCATCGAGCCATTGGGGACAGCAGTTGTGTTCAAGCTACTGGGGATCTCGCCAGTAGCTTGTATTTTAAAATAGACCAAATAAAACACTGGCAAAACAATCCCAATTAGAAGCATGATAAAAACGGCATTCCACCACTGAATTCCACAGTCTGCACCATTTGTCCGGGTCTTCAGAGAAGTTGGGAGCAGCGGCTGACTGGAGGTCTCTATACAGTAGCTTTCATTTAAAAAGATTTCTGACTGCACTGCGTGTTCAATATTCTGGTCAATGCCCTTAAAGAAATCCGTCAGTGGGCTGGACAGGGCACCGGTGCCTACGGCTACTCTATCTGGGTCTGGCTGCTCCTCAAAGGTCACTCTGGTCTCTGAGGATGAGCTCTGGAGGGGTCTGAGTTCTTTGTGGGTCTCTGTTAGGATCCCATGATTTTTCACCGGAATCTTAATAGATTTCAAAGCATATACGTCTTGTTCTCTGATGAAGTTGTTGACTTTCTTGATATCTGCGACCTAGGAAAGCCATGAAGACAAACATCACGAAATTTGTAAACTCCTTAGAACAAATATCCAAAAAGCAGCTCTTTTTGGAAGAGGATCTGAACCCACCCTACTCAAGAAGCTGATGAATAATGGAAAACTGTACCTATGCATAAAATTAGTTTAGGCTGAATAACTGTTTTTTGGCTTTAACTCAGCCTGAATGTATAGCTTAATCATCACATTTCTATACATATTTACAAGTCTGAAAAAGTGAGATCAGTTCTGGAAAAGAATCTCTTGTTTAAAGTGTGACCGCACCAAAATGTTTTTAGGTGAAACCCAACCGTGGCAACTTAAAAAGCTATAGCCCTTTCTACTTCTTATAACTTTTGAGGCAACAGTGCCCCCATCCGGCTGACTTCCCTCCGACATCAGAACCCAACTCAGTAGCTGATTACATTATTGATCCCCAAACACAAAGCCTCAGCCAGCTCAACAGACGCTCAGAACGTATTTTAACTGAATAACGTTTTAAGAGGTATGTCCTCATGATTCTACCATGTTTTCTTGCCCAGAAGTACTCTATGTCATATAAACTTATTTTTTAAATAAAAGTAACCTAGGGGTAATACACTTTGAGGAATCGAGTTGGACCAACTGAAATCTTCTGTTCCAATCTTAGCACTGGAGAAGAAAGGAACAGTACTATGAGTTTTACAAAGTAACAACGTTCATGACAAACTCCTTCCACAATCAAATCTTAAGGGAGGGGTGGTGCAGAATGTTAATCAAAGATAAACCCTCCCTCGAGCTAATGTTTGAAACTTACTGGAGGCATCAGAGATGGACTTTAAGACCTTAACTCATAAGTCCACTTTAACTAGAGTGTAAATACAGCCAACAGACCTTCAGATAGTACCTTATTCAAATCAATCATCTCTATTATTTCACTTATTGAGCAATTGCTTTTATCATCTAATTGAACTGGGGTGGCAGACATTTTTAATTTACCATATCTTGAAACTAAAGCATAAGATGCTTGAGACCTGTCTTTGCCCTTAATAAATTAACACACAATTTATATTTTCTTTAAATTGGAAAACTGATTACTTATTGGAAGCATTATATACATTGTCTTCACAGATTTATTAAACATCAGTATTCTAAGAAGCCCATAGCATGCACTCAGTGTACGGTTGGATTCATTTTCAGCCTATGTTCTTTAAACCACACAGTACGTCTACAGAAGCTGATTAGAGAGTCAAATATAAATCTCAGTAAAATTGAGAGACCACAGTGTGTCCCTAGAGACCAGCCTGTTTATTTCCTCTGGGAAATACCACAACATCCTATATAATGTGTTTAACCATTTGAACCTTGTTAGATAATGACAAGAAACTAAGGAGGAAAAGGGTTCTAAAATAAATTGGTTAGACAACTTTAGGGGAGACCACAGAACGTTGTAACACAGTGTTATTAGCAAAATGAAATAAATCGTTTCAATCTAGGAGAAAATGCAGCAATTCTATAAATACTTTCCTACTTACTTTGCCATGTTAATCACTCTGAATGCTAAAAACATAATTAAAGAGAGAAACAGGGTTAAATAGATACACAGCGTACAAAGGATAGATCATGCAGTTCTAAAGCACAGAATGTAAAACTTGACCAAATAAGCTACAACCAGCAAGAAAGGGTCAGAAAAAGAGAAGTAGCCAAAAAAGCCAAGCCTACCAAACAAATCTTGGATAAATTCTGCTGGCATCTTTGGCCTTAGTAAGCCTTAAATAAAATGTGCTTGAAAGAAAAAAAAAAGTTGAGGGGTTAGAGGGACGCCTGGGTGGCTTAGTCTGATTAGCATCTGATTTTTTTTTTTTTAAGATTTTATGTGCTTGAGAAAGAGAGAGTGAGAGAGAAAGCACAAGCCAGGGGGAAGGGCAGAAGGAGAGGGAGAAGCAGATCCCTGCTGGGGCTCCATCCCAGGACTCCAGGATCATGACCTGAGCTGAACGCAGAGGCCTAACCGACTGAGCCACCCAGGTGCCCCTGAGCATCTGACTCTTGATCTCAGTCCAGGTCTTGATCTCAGGATTGTGAGTTCAAGCCCCTCAAGGTCTCCACACTGGGTGTGGAGTCTACTTAAACCAACCAAACAAACAAAAGTTTCCAAAATTCAGTTTGGAGGGACAAGGAGAGAAGTACTCTGCAGACAGGGAACTGCCCTAACATGTGAGATCCCTAACCGTCACTTTTCATGATCCCAAGGTTCACAACTGAAAGTACTTCTACCTGCCTTCCATCTCTGGCTAGATTGGGGAGTCCTTTGCATCTCTAAGAAGACTCTCCAAACCACCTCTGGGGAGTCAGGAAGGGCAGCAAGGGCCCCCGCTTCAGTGAGTCACTCTGTTCCTCTAAATACACAGGAGCCAAGAGACAAGTGGCACTTTCACCTGTGGGGTTTCTTACTTTGCAGCCATACTGAAGAGCGAGCTTGTTGAGGCTGTCCTCCTGGGCCAGCTCCCGCTGCAGCAGCACCACATCCCCTGCTCCTGGCTGGTGAGGATGGTGGGCACCCTTCTTCTGGCGCTCCTTGCCCCGGGGCCGCAGAGCCACAGGGTGGGACTCTTCCTCAGAGGAGTCCCCCGAGTCCCCAGCACCGTTCCCAAACATGTAAACGTGGCTGGTCGGAGTCCTAGAGACAATGGCTGGGCCTTGGAAGGTCTTGGTTAACACTTCCTTCTGCCTCATTTTCTTAACTGAAAACCAAACCCCATGGTTAATTCCACGTAAGGCACATTCATTCCTCTGCCGCTACATTAAGGAGAAGTGTCTTGTTGTTAGAGATTACTCCTTTCCCTGATCGTTGTAAATACTCAACAGACACCATCAGTACAAAAAAAACCCCAATGTGTTCTATGCCAGCAGAGATGGGGTGAGAGAGAGGCATTTAAAAATAGCATTTTCCTTTAACTGCACCCCTTTTATAGAAAATGAATGAATCCTTCTTTTGCCCCTTATTCCTCATCCGTAGCTGGTGTCTCCCCAAAACCCACAGATAAAGAAACAACTTCTCTTTTTGGGCCGGGGGTCAAGAAGCTGCCGGGATCCTTGCAATGTCAGGAAAGGGCTGTTCCCAACTTCCCTGCTCTGAGAATCTTAACTTGGGCCTTTTGTAGGAAACAATTCACTACTTTACACATTCCAGAGTATCCTGGCCAAGAAGGTCAGGACTAAGGACACTTGCTTATGAGAACTATGAGAATAAAATACTCTGCTTTCCAATACTGAAGGCTTGGATTACCCAGCATGTGGGCTAAGACAGGTAGAAAATTCTTGTCCAACTACGAAATTCCTCCAGTTGTCTCGCAGGTCCCTGTGCCTTCCTTACAGCCCACGCCTAGTTTTTATTTTCACCTCCAGCCAAGTGCAAAAGCCACACTCCGCGCCTTCCCCTCTCGGAACTGTCCGAGTGAGGTTCCAGAAACGAAATCTCAAACACGGGCAAGGGCAGCCTCGGGGAGCTGGCGTGGGGCCCTTCGGAGCCCGGGGGAGCGGGGTGGGGAGAGCCAGTGGCCCCCCGCGCGATCAGGCCGCCCACCGCCTCCCGCCGCACCCCACAGACCCGCCGGCCGGGAGGAGGGGGGCGGCGGCCGTCCTCGGGGGCCCGAAGGGCACCGGTCTCCCCGTCAGAGCTCAGGGCCTGCAAGGGGCCCCGGCGGCTCCCAGGCCTCAGTTTCCCTCACAGCCCTTTCCGTGCAACGAGGGCGACCCCTGACAAAAAGAAAACGGGGCGCGGCCAGCTCCTAGGCTTAGATGGGCGGGACCCCAACATTCCACAAAGGCACGACCTCCGACCTCTGCCCTCAACCCCAACCACCTTCGGCCAGCCCCGGACGGTGGCGGTCGTTGCCCCTCCGGAGGCAGGAGGGTGGTCCTCACCCCCTCAGCCGCGGCGCCGCCGAGGGCCCGCGTGTCCCCCCTTCCAGGACCGCGGCCCCTCCTGCCAGCCCCGGTACCTCAGCGCCCGGGATCCGCCGAGAGTCGCCGCCGCCGCCGCCGCCGCGCCTGCTGATTGGGTACGAAAATCAGCAGGTCTCCAGGGGGCGGGGACGGCAAGGCAGCCAATGAAATCAGCGCTGCGCGGGCTCTGGAATGAGCCGGGCGGTGCAGAGAGGTCTGCATAGGAAACGCGGCCAGGGGGCGGGGCCGGGGCGGGGTTTAGGTCCCCGACGCGACCCTCGCCCCTCCCTCCTGCCTGCCCCCGCGGCACCAGCTGGTCTCGCAGTTTGTGCTTCTGCGGTAGGGTTACCTGTCTCTCCCAGCTCTCTGCTGAACCTTAGCTTTCTCACCTGTAGTGGAGGCCTTTGGCCCCTCCCTCTGTGTCAATTGTGTAACGAGGGGGCGGATTACTAGGAGAGTGAGTGCCACCAGCTGAGACCTCCCGCTGGGAAGGGGTCTGTCTGGTTCTGCCCGGGTGGACCAGGGGTCTCCCCATCCTGATCCCTTACC
Organism: Spilogale gracilis; assembly: GCA_004023965.1. NCBI lineage: Eukaryota > Metazoa > Chordata > Mammalia > Carnivora > Mephitidae > Spilogale > Spilogale gracilis. The sequence goes on along the minus strand of PITA01003660.1, from coordinate 29,319 downwards.
ACCGCAGGAAGAGTTTGGTCCTCCCCGGACACGAAGACAGAAAAGTCCACCAACGTAAACCACTGAAACCCCACAACACGGACCACAAACAACATCATTTTCCCAGTGTTGGTGGTGGGGGACTCCTGAAGCTTAATAGTGATGGGTAAAATTTCAACCCCCAAAATGGAACCAAAATTAAAAAGCGAACAGTAACCAGGGGAAAATAAATGCAACAAACACCACAAAAGATTAAAACCCTAATTGAGACAAACCTCAAATTAAGTGAAAATTAATCGAACATCTAACTAATGTGAATGTCACTAACAGCCCAGTGGGTGGGGAGCATGAGCAGACAATTCACTGAAGTATGCGAATGGTTAATAGGGGGAGAAAATGACATCTCAGTAGAAATCAAATTAAACCACAAAGCAAAAGGATTAAAACAATAAGATCTTTCCCTTTTATGGCTTTCTATCCTACTCAAAATAACAGTTGAATTCTTTATCTTGGCATGCAAAGACCAGGGCATTCTCTCCCATTTACTCACTCCTTTCAGCCACTCTCCCCCTTTTTTCTGGCTTTTAAACACCCACATCTCCCACCCCTGGCCCTTCACAGGAACATCCCTCTCTCCGCTGCTGGCATGGCTGGACCTTCTGACCCCCAGGCCTCAGATAAGTCATTTTCTCAGCAAAGCCTTCCCTGTCCAGGGAAGATGCTCCCTCTAGATGCTCCCTCCATGCTCTGTCAGGACCTTCCATTTCTTCATCCCACTTCTCAGTTGATTTATTTATTGCCAGAATCCTCCTATACCTAATTATCGTCTGTTTTGCTTGCCACAACCTATGACCTGTTCAAAGCCTACACTCAGTAAATAGTGGCTTAACAGGCAAGACATTAAGGAGCCTGACCTGGGGTACAGAGGAGGGTTGTGGAAGCATTAAAATCTAAATCCTAATGTGTCTGACTCCAAAAACCCAACTGTCAGCCATAACTGTATTCCTGGAGCAAAGAGCTTGGTCATGGCCTCGTAGATTTGGCAAGTCTAGGCATCAGAATGTAAAAATGTGAATAAAAGGGAGAGGAGTCAGGTTAGAATCTGCAAAGATGAATTAATATAGCCCCTCTTGGATCAGTTATACTTGTTTCTTTCATTCAGCATGTCCAATAAAAAAGAAATCCAGATTTAGGAGAGATTTTATTCAAAAAGATTATTGCAAGGGGAGAAAAAGATTTGCGGGGGGAGTACCTCTGAGCATGGTAAGAGTTGGGCAGAAAGGGCTTTTCTTTTATAGAGAAGAGTAAGTAAGGCTAAAAAGAACCAGGTGTGGGGAAGTAGAACAAAAGTGTGGCAGAACTGGAGAGTAGAGAGAACGTTCTACCTGAGGCCAGCTTATTCTCAAGAGAGACTGTATGCTGGCTCAGGCTAAGAGTGGACTAAAGTCCATCCGGGAGCCTTGATGAAGGAAAGAGGCTCCATGGAATTTTGGTTAACAAGCATTGTGTTCTGACTGATCAGAGGGGACAAGAGGCTCAGCTAAACCATTTACGAGGCAAAGAAAGAGAATTTAGAGGGTTTGTGTCTGGCCTTGTCATAGGTAAACAAGGAGGGCATCCTTAAGTCTTATTTAAGTCCTACAGGGAAGGAAGGGTGGTTCTTTGCAATAGGCCATTTTCCAGAACACAAAGCATGGGTGGGGATGGGGAGATCTTAACCTTCCTTCAGTGTTTTCCAGGAGCACAGGGCATCAGTAAAGCTCAACATTGTCAAGTTTCTGTCTATGGACCTACCTCTACATGTCAAGCATTAGAGCACAGTGGCAAGCGCTCGTGGGGTTTACACTTCTGAAGATGAGCAAAGACAAAGAAAGAGCATTACAGATTATGCTAGATTTTGGAAAAATAAAAACTAGGACATTATCTGTTAACAAAAATTATCCAAACTTCATAAAGGCAAAAGGATGGTAATATAGTCTTTCAGTGTTATGTTGGAGTTTGGTTAGTATGCCCATCCAAGAATAATCTGATTCCCTAAGCAGCAGTTCTCAAAATGTGATCTGGGAGTCCTGGGGACCCCAGGACCCCATTGGGTCTGTGAGATCAAAATGATCTTCATAGTAATGCCAACGTTATTTGCTCTTCCGCTTCATTCTCTTGTTAGACAGTAAGGTAGCTAACATATATTGAGTCTGCACAGGGTACAAGGCAATACAATACTCCTGTGAGGTAGGTATTATTATAATCCCCAAACGGCACACTGAAAAACAAAAGGTAACAGAAAATTGCAAGATGCCTACCCAACATCCATTAGAACCTTTCACTTCAGAAAAAAAACCTCAATATTATCTGGGACAGCAATGTGCCATGCTAAGACTACACTTCCCAGTCTTCCTTGCAATGGGGGTGTACCCCTGCAAATAAGTCTCAGATGATGTAAGAGGAAAATGTTGGTGGGACTTCTGAAACGTTTAAAAGGTAGACATCTGGAAAAAGCTCTATAAAATACGTGTCTGCTCTGCTTACCCTCCCTCCTGCTGCCTGGAATGAAGATGTAATGACTAGAGCACTGGCAGCTCATCTTGAACACAAGGCAGCCTTGGAGACGGAACCCACGTGCTAAGGATAGCAAAGCATAAAGATGGAAAGTGTGCAGTAAAGAACTAAATGTCCCCATTATTTAAGAGGTAGAGGTTCCTGTTAGTAACAGCTATTGCAATTCCTAACTTAGGTACTTTTTTTTTTAAAAGATTTTATTTATTTGTCAGAGAAACACAGCTAGAGCAGGAACACAAGCAGGGAGAGCAAGAGAGGGAGAAGCAGGCTTCCCGCCGAGCAGGGAGCCCGATGTGGGACTCGATCCCAGATCTCCGGGATCATGACCTGAGCCGAAGGCAGTGGCTTAACCAACTCAGCCACCCAGTCCCACCCCGCCCCCCAACTTAGATACTTGGGCACAGACATTAAGTTATTCGTCCTCGGCTTCATAGCTCGCAGGGTATGAGGCACAATCCAACCTCAGACAGACTACAGAAGCCTCTTAGCAGAACTCAGTTTTGCCTTCTCCCCTGGCCCAGCTCAGCCAGGATGCCTGCTAAAACTTGGTAAACAGTCCCTTCAGAAACATACCCGAGTTTTCTCTCAGGCCGTTGGCTTGGCTGGCTGAGATGCAGTCCCTTGGGCCCAGGTGAGGTCAGAGAGGAGGTGTTGGATCAACATGGCTCATCATCGGAAGTATGTCAGGGTCACACCCGCCAGGGACAGTCCCACTGCTCCGGCATTGAGAAAGCCGCCATCAATCCTCCACAAGCCGACAGGCCTACTCAGATGCCTCTCCGCCTCCCGCCAAACCTAGAGCATCCGTGCCCCAGGGTCAGCCTACTACGAACTGAATTGTGCCCCTGCGAAATTCATATGTTGGAATCCTAAGCCCTAATGTGACAGAGGGCCTGTAAGAAGGTGATTAAGGTTAAGTGTGGTCATAAGGATGGAGCCCTGGTCCAACAGAATTAGTGTCCTTAGAAGAAGCAACAGCAGAGAGGTTGCTCTCTCTCTCTGCTCAGCCTCACAGAAAATACCATGTGCAGATGCCGTGAGAAGGTGGCCATCCGTAAGCCTTCTGGGCCGTGGTCCCCTCCTGTCTGGTGCTGTTCCCTATGCATGGGATGGCCCTACATCCCTTCCGCCTGGAACATTTTCAGTTTATGTCTACTGTCTTAGCACGGTCATTATGAACTTGCCTTCCCCTTTCATAGTTTGGACACATCTTCCACTTCTCCATGGCAGTCTGCAAGGCAAACACTCCCTGTTCACGCCTTGGAAAATACTGCTGATCACAGAGGCCAAGAGAGTTGTTAGACTTCTGTGTGGGGTTATCCGAGGCAACTTTAGTTGTTTGTGGGAGGGTGGTAGGAAAAAAAAGGTTTCAAAAATATATTGCATTTAGCACAGAAAAAAAAATCATTAAAAAGTAAAAGGGCATTCAACCAATTAGTAAAAATATTTGTTGTCTTTGATATGTTAATATCCTTAGTATACAGAAGGCATTCAGATTTCAATAAGAAAAATGAAAACAAACAAACAAACCCAAACACTCCATAAAAAAGTTGGTCAAATGATGTAAACAATTCACTAAAGAAATACATACAGAAAAAAACGTATCAACTTGACAGATGGTCAAATCAATGGAAAAAATTCAGATAAATTCAAATGGCTGTAAGAAGCTGGAGAAGGTCAAATCTGAAAGGATGTGTTGCACACTTGGGGAAAGAGTACTCTCAGGCCCTGTTGGCGGGAGTTTCAATCGGGAAATGTAGCATGATGTCGCAATAACTTTTACATTGTACATATGCTTTGATCTTGTCTCCCACCTTTAGAGATCTGTCAAAGAAATAAGTAGGACATGTAACAAGATTTGTTACGAGGTTGTTCTTAACCGTGAGAGATGGAGAAACCCCACAACAGGAGGGGTTTTGGTGGAATTCATGTAGCTCATTTATGAAATAAAATATGTGAAATACACATTCACATGGAAGGATGTTTATGAATAACAAGTATTGTTTTAAAAATTTCTAGAAATCAGAGAAAGGGACACACATCACCCCACGCACATCTGAGGTCGTAAGGCGGAATGCTCACAGTGGTTGTTCTACTGGGTCACTTAATTGCTTTATTTATGTGTGCTTCCTTTTTTTATGTCTATTTTTAAAAAATATTTGATTTATTTTTCAGAGAGCAAGAGAGAGAGCAGAAGCAGGGGGGAGTGTTAGGCAGAGGGAGAAGCAGACTCCTTGTCAAGCAGGGAGCCCGATGTGGGACTCTATCCCAGGACCCTGGGATCATGACCTGAGCTGAAGGCAGACACCTAACTGATGGAGCCACCCAGGTGTGGCTGTACTTCTGTTTTTAAACTTGTCTCTGCCACACGCATTTTCTCCGGTTATGAGGAGGTGGCATAAGGACGTCACCTCGGGTGCTGGAACCAGACGTCTCACTTTGTTGCAGCCACATGTTCCACCCCTGAACTGGACCCCCTCAAATGTCCAGCTCTGAATCCAGCCCTCAGGACCTGTAGGAAAATTCCACGACCTCTGCAAGCCTCAGTTTTCTCATCTATGGAACGAGATCTAAGATTGGTCCTTCTCTTCACCAGGTGCTTGGCATATAGTGAACATTTGGGGGCCACGGGCTCTCATGATTATGACAGAGGAAACCATAAAGGCATTCAAGTCCATTTTTCTTTAAATAATGCATTCCCACCCTAACTTAGGTAGCTGGAGCTGGTTTGTGAAACTCAGATCTGCTCTGATTTAGGGACAGGTATTTCAGGTGAGTTTTAAGCTCATTGGTCGGCAGCTTTATTTGTGTCAGAGTCAATTTTCTCCTGGGCCGAAGTATGAGGAGTTGCCCGACGGCAGGAGCCCGATGAACAGGGAAGTTGTCCTAGGTAGCCCCGGCAGGGTCACCGCCCTTCAGACGTGCCCAGCGCCTGGCCCAAGGTCCCAGGTGATCCCCGTGGTGCTCACAGGTCATCCTTGGCTGACTTCTGCCTGGCCTCCCCTTCCCACTTGGAGGCTGGGGCTGCTCTCTTATTGCCAGAGCCAATGCTGGGGAACTCAGGGTCCAGTCTGGGTTTCCCTGAAGAGCTACGCCCACAAGACCTTGTTGCATACAGCAAAGTGTTTAAAGACTTTATAGACACATCTTATCTCCATTTTGTCCCTCTCAGGAGCAAAACCTCAGCCACTTCTTTCCACCCAGTCCCTCCGGCCAATTTTCTAATTCCCTTGCTTACTCCTGTGCCAAGCTTTAAATTCAGCTCTGGCTTCCCTGAACATACCTGAGAATTATGCCCAGGTTCAGAAAGTCTGATGCAACACCTCCATTCCCCATCTCCTCCCAGTCCTGTGGAATCGTGCAGGGGACAGATTTTTTATAGTTTTTGTGAGAGTTGCCTGCTCACCTGCTCACCTGCACCTCAGTGTTCATTATCAGCAATGTCCACAATAGCTAAACTGTGAAAGGAACCAAAATGTCCTTCAACAGATGAATGGATGAAGAAGATGTGGTTGATTTCATTCATATGTAGAATGTAAGATACAGTGCAGAGGATCATAGGGGAAGAGAGGGAAAACTGAATGAGAAGAAATCAGAGAGGGAGACAAACCATGAGAGACTCTTGACTCTGGGAAATAAACCAAGGGTTGCTGGAGGGGAGGTTGGTGAGGGGGGATGGAGTTAAGGGGTGATGGGCATTAAGGAGGGCACATGATGTGATGAGCCCTGGGTGTTACACACATCTGATGAATTATTGAACAATGCATCTGAAACTCATGATGTACTACGTGTTGGCTAATTGAATTTAATTTTAAAAAAAGAAGAATTGCCTGCTAAAAGAATAGTACTTAAGATATAGTAGGTTATAGAAGATATTAAAATAAATTTCACCTTTTCTTCCGGCTATTTTTTAATGTGGCCACAAGAAGTTTTAAAATTGCATCTGGTCCACCTATGTTCTTATTGGACGGCACAGCCTGAGGGTACCCAAGAGCCAGTTTGAAGCCTGCTTGATCCATAGGCTTCCTTGTTCACTTTCTAAAGGGTCCCAGTAAACTGCAAATATTCTGACCATTTGCATCAACTCCTGGCTTGGCAAAAGGGTTGGCAGCTGGGGAGGGGATGAAGGGAGGCAGGGATACCACCAAAGAGACCCCTTTTGCCCCCCTTCCCTCTGCCTTCCCAGACACTTCAGCCAGGACCCTTGGACTTGACGTTCCCCCACAGGTGTGTTGGGCCAGGAGCAGCAGGCCCAGCTGAGCAGTTGGGAACTCTCTCACTGAAGGCTTGGGGGCACTGTCCCAACTGTCCCAGGGGAAGGTCCAGGAGGAAGCTGCAGCCCGTGATATTTCTTGGAGCAGAGTGTGAATGCTGCACCCAGAGAGTCTAGGAGCTGGAGCTAGAAGCAGGAAGCAGTCCTTGGAACCAGGGTCTGGGGAGTAAGCGAAGCTAGAGGCCACGGGCAGCAAAGGTGGATAAAGGAGTGGCCCTGGGCTCCTCAGCTGAGCATCCCTCAAAGAAAACTCCTCACCATGCCCTGGTGGGCCTGTCAGAGTTTGTTCTCTGGAAGGATGTATTGGGTGAAGTCCTGTGCCACTGTGGCTCAGGGTACAGATCTGTGAGATTGCAGTACCTCTGGTAATCTCACTCATTGGGACTCTCAAGCTACAGAAGATGTAATTACATACAGGATCATGTCTAGGGCCCTTAGCAGAACTGTTCTAGACTTAAAACAGACTTCCAAGCTGATGCATCCCATATGTACATAGTGGGTATTCAATACTAGGTTTTAAGCATCTTGTTGACCCTATGCTTAGAATGCTTAGAACCCAGAGGAGCTCAACGAAACATTTATTTACCTGATTAGAGTATGTCTGCCATGTCTCTAACCCTTTCAGCATTATTTCCAGCCTCAGTTCCTTTCAAGGGAAAGTATTTCTGTACTGGTCAGGATTTAACCAAGAAACCACTCTGAATACTCACATTGGAGGGACCTGCTTGCCAGGATTGGGATCACAGGTGATGGATAAGCAAAAGGAGGCATTAGGACAACCCAGAAATTAGCCATGATGGAAGGTGGTCACCATGCCTCTAGGCTTGGGTCAGAGGAAGGGGATGGTGTCATGGGAGTCCAGGGATCCATAGACTTCTCAGTAGGAGCTGAAACCTTAGAGGAGATGTAAATGCTGCTGGGCTACCTTGAGAGGCAGGAAGGAAGGTAGGGGAAGTGCTCAGGCCTCTTACCTCATTGGGCTCTCCAAACTATGCCCCTATCTCCTACTGGGTGAGCCAGAAGGAAGCCCACTAGCCTGTGAGCCTGGAAGCGCAGTCCAGGGGCAGCCTTGCAGCTGCTGCTGTACAAAGCAAAATGAGAGAAGGCAAGGAATGGCTTGGGGTAGGCTGGCCAAGACCATTACCACCAGCGATTGTCCTGATACCTTGAAAGGGCACTGTTATTGGAGGAATTGAGCAGCTTGCATGGTATAGGCTAAATTGTGTCTCGCATTAAATTCATATGCTGAAGTCCCAAACCCTAGTACCTCAGAATGTGACCATCTTTGGAAATAAGGTCTTTAAAAAGGTGGTTCAATTGAAAGGAGGCCATTAGGATGGATCCTAATCCAATCTGACCTGTGCACTTATAAGAAGAGGAAATTTGGACACACAGAGAAAGATATGTACAAGAAAGACCATGTGAGGTCACACACACACAAAAAGTCAGCAATCTACAACCCAAAAAGAGAAGTCAGGAGAAGCCAGCCCTGCTGACAATTTTACCTCAGAGTTTCAGCTTCTAGAACTATGAGGAGATAAATCTTCTGTCCAGGCCATCCTCCCTGTGGTGTCTGTCATGTCAGCATGAGTAGAATAAAATTACCCAAGATTCTGTGTTGCCAGAGGAGTCAGAATCCAGCACATATCCATCTCCACAGTGCAGGGAACCTACTTCTTCACTGACAGCAGTACAAAAATGCCACTCAGATATCCAAAGTCACACCTCCTCCCTCCCCCAGACTCATCCTTGCTGGGAGGAATGACAGACTGGTGTGTATGTGTTGAGGGGGCAGCTACTGGTAACTATGGGTGCAGCTAAATATCCTACATTGCACAGGAATGCTCCTCCAACCTTCCTCCCCCCAAAAATAATTATCCAGCTCAAAATGTTAATAGTGCCAGGCCCAGAAACCTGCCCTACAGTAACGCTCCATGTCTACAATTCAACTGTGGGCTTGAAACATCCTAGCAGGCTTTTTATTTTTTTATACTTTAACATAAACATAGATAATCATCAATTAGAAGACATCTGAAGAAAGTCTCTGACATGAATGATAGAGATCAGAGCATACATAGGAAAAGCAACTTGGGTTAAACATTATACAAAGAGAAGAATATTAAAGGAATATTAAAGAAATGTAGGAAAAGAGAGAGGGAAAGAAAGAAAGAGAGACAGCCAGACAGACTGAGAGAAAGAAGGAAATAAAGAAAAGAAGATATCAGACCTATGAAACAAGAACAGGATACTATTTTTAAAAAGGATATGCCAAAAACAAACAAGAACTTTTTAAAAATTGAAATATGTGTAAGGACCTATTAGAAGTCCAAGCCACCTTGCTGTTTACTACGAAAAGCAGCTCCAGGAAATATGGGCAAATGGCCCCTGGAAAACAAAGGCAAGCCAGATTGGGGGAGATGCTCAATCAGTTAATGCCCAACCCCCCATCCCGGGAGTGTCCCAGGAGCAATGGAGATGTAAATCATCAATACTTGGGATCAGGTGGGAATGCCCAAATGCCCTCAACCTCTGGGTTCCAGGAACAATGGAAGTGCAAATTAACTCAGGCAAGCTATGTGAATCAGGTCAGCTCAGGGTGTGGTTTTCCCCTATACAATGGAAATGCAAATAACCCGGGTCAGCTTGTTTTTTGGGGGATTGCCCTATAAAAGCTAGCCTGAGAAACTAGGCATGGTCATTCTCTCATTAGAGGCGACCCTGGCCCGGGCCAGTGTAATTCTCGATGCTTGGTGTGGAATAAAGCTCTGCTTGATCTTCGCTACTGTATCAGCCTTGTTCCTTTGACCGCAGACCCTAATATTATGATAGCAGAAATAATAAACACTAAATAGTTTATGTGAAGTTGAGAAATTCTTCCAGAAAGTAAAGCAAAAAATCATAAATGGAAAATAAAAGGGAAAAAATGTAAGAAAAGTAGTCTGATATCAAGATAAATGCACTTTCATAAAGACAGGACCGGGAAAATGGAGGGGAAGAAATCGTCAAAAATGTATTTCAAGAAAATCCTCCAAAAAAGGACACGAGCATTCAGTTTGAAAGCACGAAATAGATCTACATCCAGGCACCTCTTGGAGGCATTTTCAAATACTGGTGGCTAAGTGTGGTATTTTGATTGATAATAAATATATATTTGAGGCAGAGAGGACACCCCCCCAAGATCAATGAGGTCAGAAAAACCTCCAGGTACATAATTGTGAAATTCGTGAATCATAAAACCAAAGAATATGTCTTAAGGGCAGCTAGGGGGAAGCGATCCCTTACCTATAGAGGGAGGACCATCAGAATAACGTCAGGCCTTTCCACAGAAACCTGGCAAGCCAGAAAGGGCTGGCAAGACATATTCAGGAAATTATATGACAAAAATATGCAACCAAGGATAATGTACCCAGCAAGGTTGACTTTCAGAATGGAAGAAGAAATAAAGAACGTCCAGGACCGCCAAAGTCTAAAAGATTATGCAACCACCAAGCCAGCACAACAAGAAATACTAAGAGAGGTTCTATAAAAGAGAAACGAACCCAAGAGTGACACAGAACAGAAATTTATAGAAACATGAACTTCACAGGCAACATGTTGTCAATACAAACGTATCTATCAATAATCACTCCCAATGTGAATGGCCTAAATGCTCCAATAAAAAGGCACAGGGTTGCAGACTGGATAAAATGACAGGACCCATCCATATGCTGTTTACAAGAGACCCATCTTGAATCTAAAGACACTTCCAGATTGAAAGTTAGGGGATGGAGGACCATCTTTCATGCCAACGGACCCCAAAAGAAAGCCAGGGTAGTGATTCTCCTATCAGACAAACTGGATTTTAATCTAAAGACTGTAGTCAGAGATACAGAAGGACACTACATCAGTCTCAAAGGGTCTATACACCAAGAAGATCTAACAATTGTAAATATTTATGCCCCCAACATGGGAGCAGCCAACTACATAAGCCAACTGTTAAGCAAAATAAAGAATGATATTGAAACAAATACATTAATTGTAGATCTTAGCACACCATTCTCAGCAATGGACAGATCATCTAAACAGAAAATCAACAAAGAAACAAGAGCCTTGAATGACACATTGGACCAGATGGATCTCATAGATATATTCAGAACATTCCACCCTAAAACAACAGAATACTAATTCTTCTCGAGTGCACATGGAACTTTCTCCAGAATAGACCACATACTAGGTCACAAATCAGGGCTCAACCGATACCAGAAGATTGAAATTATTCCCTGCATATTCTCTGACCACAATGCTGTGAAACTGGAACTCAACCAAAAGTTCAGAAGAAAATCAAACACTTGGAAGCTAAAGATGATCCTGCTCAAGAATATGTGGATCAACCAGGAAATTGAAGAACTGAAACACTTCATAGAAACCAATGAGAATGAAGATACATCGATCCAAATGGGATACAGCAAAGGCAGTCCTAAGGGGGAAATTCATAGCCATCCAAGCCTCACTCAAAAAAATTGAAAAATCCGGAATACACCAACTCTCATTACACCTTAAAGAACTGGAAAATCAACAAAAAATTAAACCAACCCCCCACATAAGACAGGAAATAATTAGGATTAGAGCAGAGATGAATGAATCAGAAACTAGAGATACAGTAGAACGCATCAACGAAACTAGAAGCTGGTTCTTTGAAAGAATCAATAAGATTGATAAACCATTGGTCAAACTAATCCAAAAGAAAAGGGGGAAGACCCAAATTAATAAAATTATGAATGAAAGGGGAGAGATCATGACTAACACCAAGGAAATAGAAACAATCATCAGAAATTACTTTCAACATTGTATGCCAATACGTTTAACAACCTAGAAGATATGGATACATTCCTAGAAACCTATAAACTTCCAAGACTTAAACAGGAAGACATTGACAATTTGAATAGACCTATATCTAGTAATGAGATTGAAGCAGTGATCAAAAACCTCCCCCAAAACAAGAGTCCAGGACCAGACAGATTCCCTGGGGAATTCTACCAAACATTCAAAGAAGAAATAACACCTATTCTCCTGAAGCTCTTTCAAAAAATAGAAACAGAAGGAATACTTCCAGACTCTTTCTATGAAGCCAGCATTACTCTAATCCCAAAACCAGGAAAAGACTCCATCAAAAGGGAGAACTTCAGACCAATATCTCTGATGAATAAGGATGCCAAGATTCTCAACAGGATCCTTCCTAATAGGATCCAACAATACATTAAAAAGATTATCCACCATGACCAGGTGGGATTTATCCCAGGGATGCAAGGGTGGTTCAACACTTGCAAATCAATCAACATGATAGAACAAATCAATAAGAGAAGAGAGAAGAACCACATGGTACTCTCAATTGACGCAGAAAAGGCATTTGACAAAATACAACATCCATTCTTGATCAAAACTCTTCAAAGTATAGGGATAGAGGGAATATTTCTCAACCTCATAAAATCTATCTATGAAAAACCCACAGCGAATATCATTCTCAATGGGAAAAACTGACAGCCTTCCCTCTGAGATCAGGAACAAGACAAGGATGCCCACTCTCACCACTACTGTTCAACATAGTGTTAGAAGTCCTAGCAACAGCAATCAGACATCAGAAAGAAATAAAAGATATTCACCTTGGCAAAGAAGAAGTCAAACTCTCTGTCTTTGCAGATGACATGTTACTCTATATGAAAACCCAAAAGACTCTACCCCCAAACTACTAGAACTCATACAATAATTTGGTAATGTGGCAGGATACAAAATCAATGCACAGAAATCAGTTGCATTCTTATACACTAACAATGAAAATAGAGAAAGGGAAATCAGAGAATCGATTCCATTTACTAAAGCACCAAAAACCATAAGATACTTAGGAATAAACCTAACCAAAGAAGTCAAGGGTCTGTACTCGAGGAACTATAGGACACTCATGAAAGAAACTGAAGAAGACACAAAAAGATGGAAGAGCATTCCATGCTCATGGATCGGAAGAATAAACATTGTCAAAATGTCTATACTGCCCAGAGCAATCTATACTTTCAATGCCATTCCGATCAAAATTCCACCAACATTCTTCAAAACGTTGGAACAAACAATCCTAAAATTTATATGGAACCAAAAAAGACCCCAAATCGCTAAGGAATTGCTGAAGAAGAAAAACAAAGCTGGGGGGCATCTCCTTACCTGACTTCAGGCTTTATTACAAAGCTGTGATTACCAAGACAGCATGGTACTGGCACAAAAACAGAGAAATAGACCAATGGAACAGAGTAGAGTGTCCAGGTATGGACTCACAAATCTATGGTCAAATCATCTTCGACAAAGCAGAAAAAAATATGCAGTGGAAAAAGACAGTCTCTTCAATAAATGGTGCTGGGAAAATTGGACAGCTACGTATAGAATGAAACTAGACCATTCTTTTACACCACACACAAAGGGAAACTCGAAATGGATGAAAGACCTCAACATGAGGCAGGAATCCATCAAAATCCTGGAGAAGAACATAGGCAGTAACCTCTTTGACATCGGCCACAGCAATTTCTTTCAAGACACGTCTCCAAAGGCAAAGGAGACAAAAGCGAAAATGAACTTTTGGGACTTCACCAAAATAAAAAACTTCTGTATAGCAAAGGAAACAGCCAACAAAACAAAGAGGCAACCTACAGAATGGGAGAGGATATTTGCAAATGACACTACAGATAAAGGGCTGGTATCCAAGATCTATAAAGAACTACTCAAACTCAACATCCAAAAAGAAATGAACAAATCAAAAAATGGGCAAGAGACATGAAGAGGCACTTCTCCATAGAAGATATACAAATGGCTAACAGACACATGAAAAAATGTTCAGCGTCACTAGCTATCAGGGAAATTCAAATCAAAACCACACTGAGATACCACATTACACCAGTCAGAATGGCCAAAATTAACAAGTCAGGAAACAACAAGTGTTGGAGAGGCTATGGAGAAAGGGGAACTCTCTTACACTGTTGGTGGGAATGCAAGTTGGTGCAGCCGCTTTGGAAAACAGTGTGGAGATTCCTTAAAAGATTAAAAATAGAGCTACCCTATGAGCCTGCAATTGCACTACTGGGCCTTCACCACAAAGATACAGATGTAGTGAAAAGAAGGGCCATATGTACCCCAATGTTCATCGCAGCAATGGCCACAATCGCCAAACTGTGGAAAGAGCTAAGGTGCCCTTCAACAGATAAATGGATAAAGAAGATGTGGTATATATATACAATGGAATACTATGCCTCCATCAGAAAGGATGAATATCCAACTTTTATAGCAACATGGACTGGATTGGAAGAGATTATGCTGAGTGAAATAAGCCAAGTAGAAAAAGTCAAGTATCACATGGTTTCACTTACTTGTGGTATATAAGGGGTAATATAGAAGACAGTAGGAGAAGGAAAGTAAATGGGAAGTAGGGAGAGGGGGAGAGAATCAGGGAGAGAAATGAAACATGAGAGACTTTGGACACTGAAACAAACTGAGGGACTTGAAGTGAGGGGGTGGGGGATAGGAGAGTCTGGTGGTGGGTACTGAAGGCATGTATTGCATGGAGCACTGGGTGTGGGGCATGGGCAATGAATCTTAGAACATTGAAAAAATAAAATAAATTTAAAGTAAGAAAAAAATTAAACTACCATTAGATCCAGGAAAAAAAAAAAAAGTATTTCAAGAAAATTCTTCAAAAAAGAACACGAGCATTTAGTTTGAAAGCATGAAATAGATCTACATCCAGGCACCTCTTGGAGGCATTTTTAAATACTGGTGGCTAAGTGTGGTACTTTGATTGATAATAAATATATATTTGGTCTTCAACCCCATTCCTGGATCATTGCTTCCAAAACCTCAGAAGTTCTCAAGTGTTGAGAGTGATAAAGTTGTCTTCTGTTATGTAAATAAAGTGGGTTCTTTTAAAGCACCTAAGAATGGAGCCTGGTTGCCAGGAGAACCAACCATGTAACTAGAAGGTCAGGACTTTTAGTCCCTTTCTCATGACCTCTAGGAAGAGGAGAGGGGCTGGAGATGGAATCAATAGCCAATGAGCAATGATTTAATCAATCATGCCTATGTAATGAAGCCTCCATAAAAACCCAAAAGAAGAGGGTCCAGAGAGCTTCCCTATTGGTGAATAGGGGGAGATTTTGCACACAATGGTGGGCTGAAAGAGGAAATTAAACTTCTGTGTCCATTCCCTACACCTTGCCCTATGCACATTTCTTCCATCTGGTTGTGCCTTTTATAAAAAACTGATAATCTAGTAAGTAAATAATTTCTGAGTTCTGTGAGCCACTCCAACAAATTAATCTAACCTGAGGAGGGAGTCTTTGGAACCTCCAATCTAGAGCCAGTCAGACGTACAAGTGACAATTGTGGACTTGCAACTGGCACTTGATGCTCAAAGAGGAAGTCATTGGACCCTCCAAACTGTAGCTGGTCAGTCAGAAGAACAGGTAACCACCTGGATTACAACTGATGCCTCAAGTGAGGGAAGCAATCTTGTAGGACTGAACCCTTACCTGTGGAATCTGATGCTATCTCTGGGTAGATAGTGTCAGAGGTGAACTGAATTATAGGGATCCCAGCTGGTATCCTGAGAATTGCTTGTTAGTGTGGAGACTGCCTCCCCTCTGCTCCCCACCCCCACCCCTCCATCCTTATATGTTGAAATTGGGTCCAGGAATCTAATTTATAAAGAGACTGTCTTACAAACCTCAAAAGGGCAGTGAAAGAAAGAAAAAATGGGGAGGAGAATGACTTCAGACTTCTCATGATCACACTGTAAATAAGAAGCCAATTATGCTATGTCTTCAAAGTTATGAAGAGAAATGATTTTCAGTCTAGGATTTTAGATCTAAACTACCAACGAAGTGAAGATGGAATAAAAACACTTTGGACTTGTAGGATCTTCTAGGCTTCACCTCCCATGCACCTTTTCTTAGGATGCTACTGAAGGATGTGCTCCTATAAAACAAGGGAGTAAAACAAAAGAAGTGAAAGGGTATCCAGGAAACAAGAGATCCTATCACAGGAGAAAAGGTGGTGGTGAAGGTTGTATATGAGGTGTGGGAGGTAAGTCATACGTATCTGAATGTATTAAGAAAGACTCGCAGTGAGTTTCAGATTATATTGTTAATAAAAACATAGACAACTAAGCAAAAGTGTAAAAACCCAACAATTATGACACTAGGATAAACAAAAACTAGAACAGAATCTAAAATTTAGAATGTTCTGCTATATGACTCACTTGGGAAGACCATGCTAATCTAACCTAGTCATAACTCTATGGGGGGGTGTCTATGATACAGTGGAGCATGGAGGACCCCCATATTATAAACCTTGCCTGCCATTTGTGGCAGCCAATAGACATGGTATGTTGTAGGTTGAACTGTGTCCCCTACCCCACTCCAAATATATACTTCTTGGAGTCCTAACTCTCAGACTTTCAGATCGTGACCTTATTTGGAAATAAGGTCTTTATAGGGATAATCAAGTTAAAAATGAGGTCATCAGGGTGGGCCCTAATCCAATATGACTGGTATCCTTACAAGAAAGGGGATGTGGACGCAGGAGGAAGACAACCTGAGGAGGCACAGGGAGAAAATTGTTATTTACAAGGCAAGGAGAGAGGCCTGGAACAGAACCTTCTCTCATGGCCCTCAGAAAGAATCAACCCTACTAACATTTTGATCTTGGTCCTTTAGCCTCCAGAGCTGTGAGATGATAAATATCTGTTGTTTAAGCCCCCCAGTCTGTGATGCTTTGTTCCAGCAGTCCAAGAAAATGAATTCACAGTATGAGTAAAAATAATCCTCATCTTCTGAGTGGGGAAGTTGCTATAGACTGTATAATTGTATACCCCCAAAATTTATATGTTGAAGCCTAATCCCCAATAAAAGGGTATGTAGAGGTAGGGCCTTTGGGAAGTGATTAAGTCATGAGGAGGAAGCCCTCATGAATGGGATTAGTGCCCTTTAAGAAGAGATAGGAATCTCTCTCTTTGCCAAATTGAGGACACAGAAAGAAGGCATCTGTCTATAAACCAAGAAGAGAGCTCCCACCAGGAACCAAATTGGCCAAGCACCTTGATCTTAGACTTCCCAGGCCCCCAAATGGTGAGAAATACATGTATGTATTTTTAAGCCTCCTAGTTGATGGTATTTTTGTTATAGCAGCCTGAGCTAAAACTTCACCCTAGTTCCCCACCCATGACATTGACATTGTAGCGTGGCAGCATGCCAGAGGTTACTAGTGCCCCACCACCCACCACTGATGAGGTCTTAACAGCTGGTCAGCAGGTGATTCATCTCCAAAATCTCAGAAAAAAGATCCTCCAGAATCTTGAAGGAGCTGTTCCCACATGAAGTGGATTTTCTACATGAATCAAGTGGACTCAAGTGGCACTAAGGGTGGACAGTGATGGATGCTAGGGTAAAATGTACACTTCCAGCTGCCAGGATTGTTGGTCACTGATGGGTTGGAGCTGAGTCTCAATCTGAAGATTGCTGTCTGCTGGAGTTTAAGTCCCATCCTCAGGCGGGGTGGGGAGGCATCCCAATGACAGATTAACACAAAGGTGCAAAGGCTTGTTCCTTGAGCTCAATTCTGGACAATTCTAAAAAGCCCACCAGGCTCCAGTTCTCCAGGGGATGGCAGAGGCCTCCTTATAAGATAACGCCGAAGAGCACTTCCTAATAACCCTCCTATTTGCCAATCTCAGCCTTAGAGTTCATCTCTCAGAGAAGCAGACTTGAGATGACGCTGTTCAAGGTGTGAATGTTCAAGGTGTTCCATTCATTCAACCTGTTCATAGCATTTACTTTGTTTCCTTTTTTTCAAATATAAATCCTGTTACAGTTAATGTCTGTGTAAGTAGTTGTGGGTTCTTTCATTACTCGGAGTTAGAGTCCTAGGAATGGGATTGCTGGATTGAAAAATAGGTAGATTTAATTTTACTGGGTGTTGCCAACTTGCTTTCCCAAAGGACCGCAACAATTCACATCTCAGCAACAATCTTCAGAGAACCCCTTTCCCTGCATCGTCGCCCACAATGCATTTTAATGCTTAAATTGGTTTTAGTCAGTCTGATGGGTATAAAGTGATCTGTTGGTTTCTTTCATGTAAATTTTTCTAGCTACTCATAAAAAGTTTGGAACACTTTCTGATGTTGATCATGTAAATGTATTCCTCTGTGAATTATTGTGTTAACTGGGTTAGGTTCATCTGCAGGTAGCAGAAATCCCCCAAACCACAGAGGTTTAAATTGGATGGAAGTTTGTTTGTCTCCCATGAAAGGATTCTGGAGACAGGAATTGCAAGATTGGTACTGTGGCTTTGCAAACTTGTTCAGTGATGGCAGACGTCTTCCAGGCTTCCATATTGTTCTCTCTCTGGAACAGCTGCGAGAGCACCAGGCATCACATCCTAATTCCAAGCAGCAAGAGAAGAAGGCACAAAGGTGGGACATACTCCTCCCCTCCTGTAAGGAGATGTTTTGGATTTAACACACAATACTCTTGCTTGCATATACTGAGTGAGAACTTAGGCAGCTGGCTAGACGTCACTGCAGGGGAGGTTAAGAAATTCAGTTTCTGAGATACTACTCTGAGTAAAAACAGGATTTTTTTTATGAGAAGGATCCAGTAGAGGGGGATAGTAATTGGAGCAACTAGATCTGCAGCAAATGCCTACTTGTTATCAATTTTTTCTGTTTGTCTATTTCTCTTCTTTTCTTGTCCATACTGTAACTGGTTGAATTATATGACATGGTTCCTACTTTACTGTTTGACCAATAAAAACAGCAATTTCGAATGATGAGGTCTAGTATATAGAACCTTTGCCTTAAAAGTCAACAGCATGACGAACCCTTTTTCCAAAGTTGCTCTCTGTATATCAAATCTGTTTGCTGTTCCTTTTGTCACTCAAAAATTTAAAAATTTTATAGAGGCAGATGTCCCTTTCTTTTCATAGCTTCTGGGTTGCCTGCTTGGCAGAGAAATGTTCATGTAGATTTATATGTATATATTTTTGTAAGATTTGAATTGCACTACTTTTTTAAAAAAAGATTTTATTTAATTTAGAGAGAGAGAGGAGTACAAGAAGGGGGGCAGAGGGAGAGCAAAAATCTCAAGCAGACTCCCCCGAGTGTGGAGCCTGATGCAGGGATCGATCTCACCACCCTGAAATCAGGACCTGAGCCAAAACCAAGAGTCAGATGCTCAACTGACTGAACCACCCAGGCACTCCTGAATTGCACACTTTAAAAACAAAACAAAACATTTAAATCTTTGGTTGTTCTGGGATTATTTTTGTCGACAGTATAAAATAGGGTCCAGCTTGACAGTCTTCCAATCTGATAGCCAGCTGTGCCAGATCCATTTGTGAAACAGCTCGTCCATCTCCTACTGAGCTGCAAGTCCATCTTTGGTGAGCATTAAAGTCATACACACAATGGGATCTACTTGGGGACTTTTTTTTTTGGTAATATAAACTTTTAGACATCATGACTTAACTTGAAACACGTGAGTTTCCCACCCTCCCTCTCTGCCTCTTGAAACGGTGGCTGGTATGTGACTGTGACAATCTGGAGAAGGTCTGATGGGAAGCCTGTGGCTATCTTTGTGAGTCCCCCATGTTTTTCTTTCTGTATAGCCTAACACAAGTCCCTGGTCTGTGTCATAGATGGCTTTGAGGCAGGCTCAACATCAGTTTGGGCAATGAATGGCCCCCTGATTAGTGGGCCATTCACATGTTCAAGTGAATCATGCTTTAGCTTCCTTGTAATATCCCTGGGTGGCCACCTCTGGGCTCCAGTGTTAGAACGTAGAGGTTGGGTCTTGCCCACCCCACCCCCACCCAGAGTGGAATTCACCAGTGTTCATCGGCAGCAATGATACTGAGCACCAAATTCTTCCATACTCATAACCACCCCCTGAGACTGCTGTTATGAGGTGTTCTCACTAGGATCTTCATGTTACAAGATGAGGCAACTGAGATTAGAAAGATGGAATCCCTTGCATGGCCCACCGAGTGGCAGAGCTGGACACCTAAGGGCAGACCCTCGTTCACCCCATGCTGGGTCTGTCTGTTCACTAGCGCAAGATACACAGCACAGGCATGTTTGCCCCACGTGCTCCAAGAAGACTCACACCCAATCTGAGCTTGGGTCAGGTGGCTACGTGGCAAAAGGATGGGCAGAAGGGTCACAGGGCTCTGAAGAAGGCCCTGTATTGGCTTCTTGCATCTGTAGTGTGGATGAAAAGTGGGAGGGGTCAAAACAAAGAGGGTGACCAGCCTGCCCCATAGCCAAGCTTAGCACATGCCTGCATCAGGTGATGTAGGAGACAATGGCCCCAAACATTCTGGCTCTGAAATGGTCCAATTTCAACTAAAAGAGGCACCTGGGTGAATCATATGGTTACGTATCTGCCGTCAGCTCAGGTCATGATCCCAGTGTCCTGGGATCCAGCCCCAGGTTGGGATCCCTGCTTCTCCCTCTCCTCCCTGCTTATGTGCTATCTCACTGTCTCTGTCTAATTCAGGTATTTCAAAAATCTAAAAAAAAAAAGTAAATGTTAAACCTTGTTTACTGGTACAGAGAGCCTCTCCCTCCATGTCCCCTGTGTAATAAAGGGTTAACTCTTCAGGCCTAGCTTGTCCAAACTCAACATATCCCAGAAGTCTTCAGAAATGGTCCTTGACCAGCTCCTGAGGGATAACCTCTGAGTCTTTGAATACCCTGCCTGAAGAGTGTCATTACCTGGGGCCTTAAGCCACACCACATATTTGATGCTAAGAATGTAATTTATGGTGGGGGACTTGGATCAGGCTGTATTAGTTTGACCTGAGGTCAGACACATGAACATCCCATGCCTACATAACTGGCCTCCAATAAAATCCCTGGACACCATGGGCAAAGTGAGCTTCTTGTTGCATGTGTTTTTTGTTTCTGTTTTTCAATTTTGTTTATTTTTAAGTAATTTCTGCACCCAACATGGGCTCAGACTCACAACCCCAAGATCAAGAGTGTCATGCTCTACAGACTGAGCCAGCCATGTTGTTACATGTCTTTGCTAGGAGAATTTAGCACCAAGCACATGACTCCCCTGGGTGAGGACAAGGATGCTCACACTTGGTTTCTCCTGGACTCTGCCTTATACACCTTTTCACTTGCTGATACTGATCTATATCCTTTTGCTGTAAAAACCTGTAGCCAGAAGTATAACAGCTCTGAGTTCTGTGAGTCGTTCTAGCAATTACTGCCACTGAGCGTGGTCGCAGGGATACCCTGCCACTATCCCCCTGCCACAATCCCCACATTAACTACATGTTATCTTCTCTGGATGTCTTCCTTAGACACTCAGTCATTCTGCGGGTGGCCAGATGCCATCTGGATGGTGGTGTAGGCAAACAGGACACATAAGACAAGTGGTCTGAGGTAGTAATCCTTGCAAAAACAAGGCGTAGACTGAATTATTCAAACAGCTAGGAGCTAGAGGGCCATGTCAGAAGCTCTGATAAACTGTGTCAAGACTGATGGAGGTTTCACTGGGATTGTCGATAACAACTATAAACAAATTTTCTTGTCAGGAATACTATGCCTTGGAATAGTCCTTCTTGTGTGGAATCCAGGCATTACCTTCTCCCTCTTCCCACAACATGAGATCCTTGTACTCTAGGGGTGTTCATAAGAATATTTAAGGCAATACCACCAGTAGACCAGGTAGATCTTTCCAAAATGAGATGACTCTTGGTTACTCAGGACAGTTTCCAAGAGGGATAACTAACTCCCTATTTAGGGACAGCCTGCAGGCAGTTTTCCGTGCAAGGTGGAGTCATCCAATAGAAATGGGGGTACAAAATTTGTCCCTGACTTTAGCTGAAGTGATCAGTGATGCCATCTTAGCCCTAAAAGTGTTTCGCTTCAACATTCATATGCCTGGCATGTCTCTAAGTGATGGGCTCATTGAACTTGCACTAAGACCCTCATCCACACCTACAATGGAGATCCATTTTATTTTAAATTTATTTTTAATTAATTAATTTTGAGAGGGAGAGAGAGTGCATGTGTGCTTGCTGTGGGGAGGGGGACAGAGGGAGAGGGAGAGAGAGAATATCAAGCAGACTCCCCACCAGTGTGAAACCCAGTGTGGGGCTCAATCTCATGACCCTGAGACCTGAGCCAAAACCAAGGGTCAGATGCTCAACTGACTGACCCACCCACACACCCCAACGGAGATCCATTTCTAAAGAAACCATCCCTCCTTCACCGCATGTGACAGTGCCCTTTGTTCTTTTTCTATCCTGTCCTTTTCCATTTTTCAAGATGCTAGCTGTGACCGACTCAATTGATTTCATGACCCAGAGCTGGACATGTGTGCAATCCCATGGAAAACACTGTATTTGGCTAAGCGTCCTTTGAGAACGAGGGATTAGCCCTGGGCCTGGCAAATAGTAGGTGCTCACCAAAGGTCTGAGGACATAGTGAGGAGGAAGTAGACCAGTGGAGGAATCGGGAAGTATTACAAAACTTAGAAGGACCCCTTTGCCCTGGCTTCTAGAACATTCAGAGGAAAATTTAAAGCTTAATCCAAGAGAGCAGTTTGACCCTCTTAGTTTTTTGTTTAATTTTATTAACTTATTACATGTCAGTTTCATGAGGTGTGTTATGTTCTCTTGAAAGAATTGGATGTTTATAAACACACACCCCAATAAGCAAACGGATATGTTGCTTGTTTAGATGAACTTTCTTGGATTTCCATTTGGACCTGTTTCTCAGTACGGCAAAGGTCAGGTTCCCAGGCCTCTTGCCTAAAAGAGCATCTTTATCCAAGGCACTTAATGCCATCTATATTAGAAAAGGCAGGGCTCATCTCCATCAAATTAGACTCTAAAGGTTCAAACCCCAACCTGAGCTGCTGCTTTGACAATAAAATGCAGAAGTTCTCCTCCAGCACAGAAGTGGGTGACTGGCTATGAACAGTCCCTCCCACCCTCCCCGCTCCCACCGGCCAAGCTCACCTACCCTAGTATGGCTCAGAGCTGGTCCACAAAACTGTTTCAAGAACTCCCAAGTCTGACCCACACATCCTTTGCCTGGGTGTTCCCTCCTTCCTAGAGTAGCTCAGATGGGGTAAACCTGACAAGGTTAGAAGCAGGTCAGTGTCATTGGCCCATAATGTGTATATTTGAGGGGGAGACAGTTGTGGACGTGACCCAATTTCAGGACCCAGTGACCAAGTAGTAGCACAGCTCAGTGCTCTGCAAATTAACCCATGGAGGTGGCTATTTTCTCAAGTATCTTGAAACTCATCTCTAACTGAAGGTAAATTAGAGGTTAGTTGTGTTCTCGGGAATACAGGCATCTGGTATACCAAATGGGCAAAAATCAGATGATGATGTTTAACATTACGGCACACTTCCATTTCTTGAGAGTTGCACTACTTTTACTGGCCAGCCCAGGAGCCTGGAGGTTCCTCTCCCCAGTTTCTTCTCCCTCAGCCACACCTGGGCCTTCTGTGATTTCTCCTTTGCCAGGTGCTGCTTGTCTTGCTTCAGCCTCTCCCAGATACTGTTATAGGGTGAACCACAGAGCCCTGGGTGGTGGTGGCTGTTGCTGGGGGAGGTTGTAGCTCTGTGCAACTCCAGAGAAGAAGACCCAGCACACAGCACCCAGGTGTGGGCTACACGGACCAGGACCCCCGTGCACCCAGCTCACCCTGTCAGCTGGCCCCTCATGACCGCCCCACACACACTGCAGACACTTAGAAGGAAGTAAAGTCTTCAAAGGAGATGGCTGGACTACATAGGACACAAAAACCAGGACCAGAGCCTGTGGTCCAACAGTGGTGGGAGGCGGCCTGGCCTGGAAGAGTATGTCCTTCCTTGTCCCTTCCTCGTGATGGGAGCTGACACTGTTGGAAGAACCCATGCACCTCCTTCTAGCTGGGGTGGTTCTATATCAGTAACTCCCTTTGTCAGCCCAACTTAAAAATGTCAGATGTCCTTTATGATGGGACCTGGGCTAGGTGGACAGCCCCTGGTTAGGGGTCCTGTCCACGGGTCTGTGCCGTCCATCTGTCACACAGATCACACAGATTGACCCCCGGCATATCCTCAGCCTTCCTTTCCGTGTCCCTGGGTTCCAGCCTGGTGCCTCAAACAGAAGCACAATGAAAGTTTGTTCACTGAATGAATGAATGAATGAATGAATGAAAACCTTTTCAAAATTTCCTGCTGCTCCAGGAACTTCCCACTGAGAAAAGCAGGCTTTAGCACATCACCTTCCCCTCTATGTCAGTTGCATTTTCTATGTAATCATTTCACTGCATTCAGCTCTTCTCTACTCCCCAGATAGCTTGGTCAAGAGGCCAACTGTGATGACGATCCTATCTCTCTGCTTTCCAAATCTGGTTCCTTGTCGGGTGAATTCTTCCTTGGGAGTTGGCCTGGCTTCCTCTTTGGGGAGGTCCTGTACAACCTTGCTTTCATTTTAACCCAAGGAGTAGTCTTTCCTTGTTTTTTCTCCTGGAGACCTAACTCCTTAATGGAAATTGAAGCATCTAGAAGTTCTTCCTGCCTTCTGCTCTATTACCTTAGGGTAAAATGCTAATCTGTTTTTAAGGAAGCACTTTCAACTTTGTTTAGGGGCTGGAATTCCAGCCCAATCCAGAATGATCAATCACATCAGGATCGTTGCCAGACAAGAATTTAGCCTCAGGAGGAGGCTGGAATGCCTGCACCCTCTTGGTGTTTTGTTAATAAAAGGAAACTCAGCTCCTATGCACCCCATGCCTGATACAGGGGCCCGAATCTGAGTTTCTGGGACCTGGAACTCATGCACCTGGGGGAGACGGATCCTCTTTTTTTTTTTTTTAAGATTTTATTTATTCATTTGACAGAGAGAAATACAGCTAGAGAGGGAACACAAGCAAGGGGAGTGAGAGAGGGAGAAGCAGGCTTCCCGCCGAGCAGGGAGCCCGATGTGGGACTCGATCCCGGATCTCCGGGACCATGACCTGAGCTGAAGGCAGTCGCTTAACCAACTGAGCCACCCAGGCGCCCCCAGACGGATCCTCTTGATGGAAAAAGCAAGAAAGTTAGAAGCCTGGAATTTGAGGCAGGACCTCAGGCAGCCCTCGCACTTGAAGCTTTGGGGCACAGTAAGCCTGCTTCTGCTGCCATGTGTTCTTCAAATATTCCTCTGGATGCTTTCTCCACTCTCCATCACCATTTCATGACAAGAAGAGCAGCATTTGCTCAAGGCCTGCTCCCTCCCCCGGCACTTGGCCACCTTATCCTGTGTGATCTCTCTGCCACCAGGGAAGAAGGGAGTGGTACCTCGGTTTTATAGCATCTGTACATAAGACAGATCCTTCCTTTCCCCACGGGGCAAAAAAAAAAAGATCTTGTCCTTCCCAGTAATTCCAGAAGGAGGCCTGGCAGGGCTCTCAGTGGCTTGCGCTGGGCCATGCTGATCTGCCTTTAACCCCACGGCTTGATGGTGGGGGTGACGGGTGGGTGGCTCCCCCAGGGAACATTAGAGTGTTGTCATCAGAAGGGAGTGGCCACGGGGTGGGCAGAAACTGTGTCTGGTCTCCAGGGCTTCCCGGCCATGGTGCACCACATGTGCCCTGGAGGACTGGATCACGAGAGGCGCACAGGTCTGGAGTCTCATTCAAATGCAGAAGGTCAGGACTGGGGGCCAAGACAGTAAAGTTCCAAACAACGCCATTGTCGGCGGGGTGGAAAGAGCCCTGTGCTCACCCCCGCCAGCGTGTGAATTTGAACAAACTTCTTAGTCTCTCTGCTCCTCTATTTGCTGAGCAAAGAAGTAGGGCTAATAAAATCTGTGGGCCAGCAAGGGGGAGCTGAGGGTCCACCTCCCCAGGTTCCATTGCAGAGAATCCCTTTATAGTCTGACACCTGGCTTCTCTTCACTGCCCGCCTGCTTCCCCATCTCCACCCAGGGGCTCATCTCACTGTGGACAGGAAGCCACTGTCCCCAATGTGGGACACATTTCAGTTTGTGGCGTGGGAGAAGCAGCAGGCATGTTCAGTGCTGCCCCCTCCTTTGTTGGCAGATGGCCTGCTCGGTCTCTCTGGACTTGAAACCTTCCATGGCTTCGGGTTCTACGTCTCACTCTGGGATGTGGTACCAGGACCACCTGCCAGCAGCCGAAGCCACATTTTCCGGTTACGGTGATATTTTTATTTCCAGTTGGTTGACTCCTGTCCAGCTTTCAGAAGGTTCTAGGCTGAGTTTCCCCTCCACCCCAGTTCCTCGTGTGCTGTGGAAAGGACCGAGCCCAGCACCTAGCAGCTGCTCAGTGGGTATCATCCCGCTCCATGTGGTTCTCCACGCAGGTCCCACTTCTGATGGCAAAAGTAACTCTCCTCTCTTCCTCAGGGTCCCAGGTCACTTCCTGGTATGGTGTCTTCCAGCTGGGACGAAGGCCAAGGAGAGGCCCCTGCATGTCCCCTCACATTGGCCTAAGAAAGCACTTGCGATGTGAAGGCCCTTGGTGTGGGGGTCCCCAGGGTCAGCAGGGCAGAGGGAGCTGGGGGAACCATGCGCCCCTCTCCGGCCAGCTGCGGTGAGCAGGGGGACCCTGAGTGATGGCTGTGAGAGGGAAGGAAAGCAGAGCACAGTAGCTGCAGCCAGCTGGCCCTGTGTAGACAGGCCCCACAGCGAGTGCGGGGTGAGAACCCCCTTGGGGAGGCTGTGAAGAGCAGCAGAGGGGGTGCCACCCTCCCCAGTGAGGTCACCGAGCACATTTCAGTTTGTAGGTGAGGCCAGCGTCATTCTCCCGTTTACAGATGAAGAAACAGGTTCAGTTGCTTAACCCAGCCCAGCTCCTCCATGGCCATGCCTCTGGGTCACAGAGGAAGGCCTTGGAGAAGGAAATGAGTGTCTGTGGCTCTCGTTGCCTAATGCGTGGAGATTGTCCCATAAAATGCTTTGTAAACACCCTCTTTGTTCTCAGAGCTGGGGGTTTCCCAGAGAAAACCCGCTTGATGTTGATCCCCAGGTTTTATAACAGCTTTTCTAATTCTGCTTAGGGAACGGGCTGTGGATTACATGTCCAAAGCAACACGTGTCTGGATCCGGGTTCTCCTGGTCGAGCGACCACTCAGACCCCTCCACCGCATGACGGATTGAACTGCGCCCCTCAACAACGTGTGTATTGAAATCCTAAGCCCCGATACACCAGAATGTGGCCCTATTTGGAAACAGGGTCATCGTAGCTGTAGTTAGTCGAGTGGAGGCATACCGGGAGAGGGTGGGCCCCTAACTCAATATGACTGGTGTCTGCTATAAAAAGGGAATTTGGACACAGAGACGGACATGGCGGAGGGAGAACACTGTGTGAACAGAAAGGCAGAGGCCCGGGTGATGCTCCTATAAGCTCGGGGACACCGAAGACTGCCAGCAAGGCCCCAGAAGGTAGGCGAGAGGCCTAGGACGGATTCTCCCTTGCCGCCCCCCGGAGGGCCCAACACGGCCAGCACCTTGGTTCCAGACATCCGGCCTCCAGAGCAGTGACCCAGGACATTTCTCTTGGTTAAGCCCGCCAGTCTGTGGTACTTTGTGACAGCAGCCCTAAGAGACACCTCATCATCTCCCACACACTCAGGGTCGCCGTGGGCCTCCAGGCTCTGCACAGGGGGCCTCTCTGCTGTGGACCCCGGGAAATGCCCTGTTGTTGCCTGAGGAGATGCGGAGAAGGGCTCACGGGCTGCCATTAGCCCCCTGTTTGTTCTGCTGACCTTCCCCCTTTCTCTTTTCCCAAAACAAACCTGGCCCTCAGCCGAGGAGCCTTCATTTCTGTTTACAGAGAAGCTCAACTTATAAACACTCTCTTGGCTGTTAAAAGCGCTGCCTCTGGGACCTCGGGGTCTTTGAGTCAAGTTAATTATCCTGAGGAAATTTCCAGGCCTTCCCTTTCCAAATGACAGTGGGGCAGCCTGGGTAAACAGCCAGCCCTCCCTGAGGTCCCAACAATGAGAGGGGCTGGGAGGCGCCCTCCTCCTTGGCAACAGACTGAAGCTCAGAGAAGGCTGTGTGTCAGTGGGTGGCTTTAATAAGTGTCACTAAAGTGAAGAGTCCTGAATTGCGAGAACGGAGACCACAAGATTCCCGAGCTTCAGAGAGATCCAGAAGACCCTTCCCGCAGGCATCATCAGTCACAAGACCCACAAGGCCGCCATAGGATTAGTGTCCCTCAGCAGGGGCTGGTTTAATAAACTGTCCATCTGAGTGATGTTAGCTGAGGAAGGGCTTCGGGAGCAGACAAAGAAAGATCACCCTTACGAAGGGAAAAAACAGTGTGCAAAACAGTGGACAGTTTAGGCTACGCTTGTGGGGGGAAGGTTTGAGGAAGGATTTGTATTTCCTTCTGTTTGCACACAGAAATAGAGAAAGGCCATGCCAAAAATTCATAGGAAGAGCTGCAGAGGGTAATTGACACCAACTTGGCTACCCCATGATACTGTCATACCTAGTCGTTGGTTCAAATGCCGGTCTACATATAGCTGTGAAGTCATTTTTTTTAGATGAGATTAATAATTACATCAGTACACTTTGAGTAAAGCAGAGAACCATCCATGATACAGGTGGGCCTCACCCAATCAGTTGAAGGCACAGAGACCAAAGGAGAGAGGAGTTTGTGTCTGGACTGCCTTTTATTTGAGCTGCAACATCACCACTTCCCTGAGTCTCTAGGCTGCTGGTCCATCTGGCACCATTTGGACTTGCCAGGCCTCACAGGTGCATGAGCCAATTCCTTAAACTCGATTTTGCTCTCTGTCTCCTCCCACTCCATTGGTTAAAGTTTTTCTGGAGAACCCTGACTCTAATACAGGGACTGCCCAGGGCAAACTATTGAGATCTGGAAAAAAGTAGGAGATCAAGGAGGACAGGACTGGAAGCAAGACTGCCTAATGTATTCATTTTTATATCATCGTTATTATTATTTTAGTTTTTTTGAAGATGTATTTATTTTAGGGAGAGTGAGCATGTGTAAGCAGGGAGGAGCAGAGTGCAAGGGAGACAGAGAATCTCCCACAGACTACCTGCTGAACACGAAGCCTGACATGGGGCTCGATCTCACGACCCTGAGACTGTGACCTGAACCGAGATCAAGAGTCAGATGCTTAACTGACTGAACCACCCAGGTGCCCCTACCTCATTATTTATTTTTGAAGCATGTGACTGTATTGTCTATTAAAATTTAATTATAGAAAAACTTCATAAATGGATAAAGAGGATACACACACAGAGAGGAATATTATTCGGTCATAAAAAGGAAATCCTGCCATATGGATGCAACTTAAGGGCACTGTGCTAAGTGAAATAAGTCAGACAGAGAAGTCCAATACCATATGATCTCACTGATATGTGAGTCAAAAGAGCCAAACTCAGAGATACAGCAAATAGATTGGTGGTTTGGTCAGTGGTAGGGGTGGAGGGGCAGGGGTGGAGGGGTAGG
>PITA01003659.1:10612-135862 GCA_004023965.1 Spilogale gracilis | reverse complement strand
TTTTTTTTATTGTTACTAAAATTTTTTTTCCAGTGTTTCAAGATTCATTCCCCATTCCCCACACCCAGTGCTCCACACTTTAGGTGTCCCCAGTACCCACCACCAGGCTCTCCCATCCCTCCACCCCCCTCCCTCCAAGTCCCTCAGTTTGTTTCTGTGTTCAAAATCTCTGTTGTTTCGTTTCCCTCCCTAGATTACCTTAGTTCAGACGGTTTTCTTACATGCATGTGGAGACCCATGTTTAAGTAAAGATTGTTGATCTCCAGGTTTCTCTCTTTGTGTAGCTCTCTCCTCTTTTGTGGTCTCTTCTCTGAACTCTATCTGCTTTAGTCCTCCTGGACTCTTAGCTTAATCAACCCATGGTGACCACTGGACTCTACCTAGGTTATCTCTTCCTGTGACACTTCTTAGACATTCTCTCCAGGCTAGATGGAATAATGGCCCTCTTGAAATTTCCATGTTTTAATTCTGAGAACCTATGAATATATTACATCACATGACAAGGGGCGATTGAGGTGGCAGATGGAACTAAAATTTCTAATCAGGTGATCTTAAAATTAGAATTTTAATTTAATGGATGCTGAAATAGGTTGAAGTTTTTGAGAAACTTTGGATCTGGTGAATATGTTTTGCATGTGGGATGGATTTATACCTTTGTAGGCCTGATTACAGACTGTGGTAAGGCAGAATAATGGCCCCCCTATAATAATCTCCACCTGTATTATTATTTAATAGAAGAGGCTTAGGCAACTTTAACTCTGATCACCCTATCCCTATCTTATAAAATACTTTTTAGTACTTTAATTATCTGTTTAGCTTTATGCTTGTATTTGATTTTCTTCTTAATCTTCACATTATACATTATTCTAATTGTTTTATGGAAGCAGGAATTGTTTAGATTTGTTATACATTTACCATTGTTTTTGGTATTTCAAATAGGTATTTTGGTATTATTTTCCTTTTCCCTGAAATTTACTACTTAAAATTTCCAGTAATGAGTATCAGTTTGTAGTTAACTCTCTAAGTTTTTGTGTGTCTGAAAATGTCATTTTGTCACCTCATTTTGAACAGTATTTAAATTAGGATGGGAGTCTTGGTTGAGTTGTTTTTTCTTAGTACTTTGAAGATATTATTCCATGATCTTGTCATTTCTGTTGGTGGTGGTAATCCTCTTCTCAGTCTAGACTTCATTCCCTTTTAAATAACTTGTCTTTATTCTCTGAATGGTTTAGGAGCTCTCCTCCTTTCCCTTCTTCCCCACTCTTTTCTTTTTCTCTCCCCTTCTGTATTCTGCAATTTCATTATGATACGCCTAGAAAGGGAAGTTTCTTTCTTTCTCTTTTAAATGTATTGTCTTACCTATAATCTTTTGTGTTTCTTGGACTTGAGAGTTTGTGTCTTACATCAATTCCAAGAAAGTCTTAGAAATTTCATTTAAAAATATTTATTTTACATTATATATATTTGTTATAAATGTTTCATCTTCTGTTTTTTATCTTCTGTCATCTATGGCCATTATCCTCTATTTCATCTTTTTGTCTCAGTGTAATATATTTTGCAGAACATATTTAGATCTACTAATTTACCAGTTTTCTTGTCAGCTGTGTATAGCTTTCCCTTGAACATATCTGGTGAGAGAATTTTTTACATTTATTTGAAAACTGGGTTATTTTTATAATAATTTTCAAACATACAAAAAAGTTGAACGAATTTTACAATGAACAGCCCATTCTCACTACCATTAACACCTATTGCTTTATAACTTATGCATCCATGTATTCATTCCTCTCTCTATCCCTAAATCCATCTGAATTTGTTGATACACTTCAAAGTAAATTACAGGTATCTGTGCTCTTTCATAAATATAATAGCAGGCATACCAGTGCCTAAAATTTAACATTAGTTTTTATTTTCTTTCTTTTGATATAACATATAATACATACAATATAATGCACAAATATCAAGTATTCACTCATTGAGTTTTGACAAGTGTGTAACCTAAAGCCTTATCAAGATATAGAACATTACCTTGAAACATTCCCTCAGGCTCCTTCTCAATCAGTCTGTGACTCCACACTTCCATAGTCAACCTGTTTTCTTCTATCATAGATTAGATTTGCATATTCTAGACTGTCATAAAATTGAATCCTACACTATGAATTCTTTTGTGTAAGACTCCTTTTACATACATTTTGGAGATCACCCATGTTTATGGGGGTATTGGTAGTTCATTTTTTAAATTACTGAATACCGTAGCATTGTGTGAATACCTTGTTCACTTGTTTCTCCATTAGTGGACACATGGACTATTTCCAGTTTGGGTCATTATGAATAAAGCTGCTATAAACACTAATTTATGCTAAAGTTATAAAGAAAGAGCGGGATATTAAGAATTGGAGTATGGACAGGTGGGCAGATTCCAATGACAAACTTGAACCCCTAAATTTTGCCAATCCTCTTTGGTTGGTAGAAGCAGCCCATCCTTACCTAACTATGGAGGTCTACCTCTTATTGCTTGCTACTCCAGTGAGGTTTCCCAGGGTAGCTCCCAATCAAGTGGCTGCTGATCCTTCTCAAGAACCCCTTCAACTACCTCTCATTGCTTTTAAGTCAATAACCACACTTGAATCCTGGCATTAGCCAGTGGGTCCAGTGCAAAGGATGACCAGGGGAATAGTACCATACATAATAAATAATTACAGGATTCTGTCAATTTATTTAGGAGCATCAAAATCTACCATATACACACATATATATTTCTTTCACAATAAGGATTCTGGGTAAATATGGTGTTAAGAGAATTTGGTGTTCAGAGGGACAGTCTTGTAGCTCTAATTAAATGCATAGGTAAATAAATTGATTTACACTAGTGATTTTAAGTAGAAATCTCATGTTATATACATTATGAGTTGATTGTTTTATAAATTTATTTTATTTCATTTATAAAAATTACTTCAAGGGCACCTGGGTGACTAAGTCGGTTAAGCATTTGACTCTTGATTTCAGCTCAGGTCATGATCTCAGGGTCCTGGGATTGAGCCCCAAATCAGACTCCACACTTTGCTGCTTAGGGATTCTCTGTCTCTCTCTCTCCCTCTACTCCACCCTACTCCTCTAAAATAAATGAATACATCTTTAAAAGAAAAAAGGATTACTTCAGTATCAGGAAGTTTTGTCAGACCTTTGAAATATTTAAAAGTGAATCAAGTGTAGGCAATTTATAAACATAATTCAACTTTTGAAGATGTTTAATTATGTAGTTTTGTCAATGGGACCAAGTATAATTTTTAAATCTCTTATTGGTGGTTGTCTAAGTTTGTGGGGCATACAAAAAGCTTTGTAAACTCTGGTAGAAAGTGCTGGTGGCATTTCAAAATCTGTTTCTCTTCCTTCCTGGTACTTTCTCGGCCCCTGGTAGTTAGAAGGTGGCTAAAGTTACTGAGTTCTAATGAAAGGGACTTGAGCAGAAGTGATGTGGGCCATTTCAAACTTCCTGTGGGCCTTTATTCTTTCCCCTTTTATGGGCTAGAATGGAGATGAAGGCAACTTTCCAAACCACTGGTTTGGTCTCTGAATGGGAAAGAATACAGGACACATCAGCCCCATCTCTGGCTCATGCTGTCCTGGTACTGCTATGGCATGCTATATAAGCAAGAAATATAATCCTGTTGTGTTAGACCACTCTATGTTGAGGCTATTTGTTGCCTTGCCTTCTCTAACTAATACATTGATAGTATATCAAAGCCTAAGAAAAGATCAGGTATCAGGATTTGCAATTTATCTATCTATCTATCTATTTATTTATTTATTTAATATCTTTTAGATTTAAATTCAATTAGTCAACATATAATGCACCATTAGTTTCAGATGTAGAGTTCAATAATTTATCAGTTGCATATCACACCCAGTGCTCATCACATCACATGCCCTCCTTAATGCCCATCACCCAATTAACCCATCCTCCCACCCACTTCCCCTTCAGCAACCCTCAGTTTGTTTCATAGTTAAGAGTCTCTCATGGTTTTTTTCCATCTGATGACTTTCCATTCAGTTTATCTCCCTTCCCCATAATTCTCTGCCCTATTTCTTATATTCCACATATGAGTAAAAACATATAATTGTTTTTCTCTGATTGACTTATTTTGCTCAACATTATACACACCAGTTCCATGCACACTGATGTAGTCATCCTTTCTGATGGCTGAGTAATATTCTATAGTAAATACATATGCCACATCTTTAAGAATCTAAATAAACAATTTTTTTTACTTCTTTATCCATTCATTTGTCAATGGACATCTGGGCTCTTTCCATAATTTGGCTATTGTGGCCATTGCTGCTATGAACATTGGGGTGCAGGCGCCCCTTCAAATAACTCTGTGTGTATCCTTTGGATAAATACCTAGTAGTGCAATTGTTGGACCATAGGGCAGTTCTAGTTTTAGCTTTTTGAGAAACTTCCATTCTTTTTTTCCAGAGTGGCTGCTCAGGCTTGCATTCCCACCAACAGTATAAGAGGGTTCCCCTCTCTCCACGTCTTAGCTAACATTTGTTGTTTCCTGGCTTGTTAATTTTAGCCAACTGGTGTGAGGTGGTAAATCATTGTGGCTTTGATTTGTATTTCCCTGATGCCCAGTGATGTGGATCATTTTTTCATGAGTCTGTTGGCTATTTAGATGTCTTTTTCACAGAAATGTCTGTTCATGTCTTCTGCACATTTCCTGACTGGATCATTTGCTTTTTGGGTGTTCAGTTTGGTAAGTTCTTTATAGATATTGGATACTAACCCTTTATCTGATATGTCATTTGGAAATATTTTCTCCCATTCCATAGACCAAAAGCCCACAACAAATATCATTCTCAATGGGAAAAAAAGAGCTTTTCCCTTAAGGTCAGGAAAACCACAGGATGCCCACTCTCACCCCTGTTGTTCAACATAGTATTGGAAGTCCTAGCCTCAGAAATCAGACAACAAAAAGAAATAAAAGGCATCCAGATTGACAAAGAAGGGATCAAACTCTCATTCTTCACAGATGACCTGATACTTTATGTGGAAAACCCAAAGACTCCACCCCAAAATTGCTAGAACTCATACAACAATTCAGCAACCTGGCAGGATATAAAATCAATACACAGAAATCAGGTGCATGTCTATACATTGAAGAGAAGAAAGAGAAATTAAGGAGTCAATCCCATTGACAATGGCACCAAAAACCATAAGATACTTAGGAATAGACCTAACCAAAGAGGTAAAGGATCTGTACCCTAAAAACTATAGAACACTTATGAAAGAAATTGAGGCAGACACAAAGAAATGGAAAAACATTTCATGCTCATGGGCTGGAAGAATAAATATCATTAAAATGTCTATGCTACCCAGAGAAATCTACATATTCAATGTAATCCCTATCAAAATATCATTGACATTTTTCACAAAGCTGGAACAAATAATCCTAGAATTTGTATGGAACCAGTAAAGACCCTAAAAGCCAGAAGAATGTTGAAAAAGGAAACAAAAGCTAGTGGCATCACAATGCCAGACTTCAAGGATTTATAACTTTAATACATTGAAAGTAAACCTCATAAAAATAAAAACAAAGTAAAATTCTGAAGTCTTTTCTTACAAAGGAATCCCCCTTTGTAAAGTTACACATTGGTGGGGATTTTCAATTGAGGGTTTATTCTGTTAGAGAATGTCAAATTCTTCCTTCTTCTCCCTACTCTGCTCTCCTTTTCCTCCTTGATGACTCTATATGTTGGCATAGGGGAGTTCTCAGAGCAAGAATAATGTTGAAGGGTGCCTGGGCAGCTTCATCAGTAAGCATCCAACCCTTGATCTCTGCTGCGGTCTTGATTTCGAGTTGTGAGCTCAAGCCCCGATTTGGGCTTCATCCTGGGCGTGGAGTCTATGTAAAAATAAAAAATAAAATAAAATAAAAAAAGAATAATGTTGAACACGACTTTTAAATAAGCTATGTTTTTCAGTTTTATTAAGATATAATTGCCACATAACATTGTGTAAGGTTAAGATGTACAGCATGTTGATTGATATACTCCTATATTACAACATGCTTATTAACATTGTGTCAGCCAACACCTCTATCTTGTCACGTAATTACCATTGCTATTTTTGTGGTGAGAATATTCAAGACCTCTTCTCTTAGCAAATTTCAAGTATATAATACAATTTATTAGCTATAATTACTATGCTGTACTTTAGATCCCCAGAACTTACTTAGAGCTGGAAGTTTGTACCCTTTGACCAACATCTTTCCATTTTCCTTCCTCTTGAATATAGACAACGACCACTCTAGTCTCTGAAATAAACTGTTTTTTGATTCTTTTTGTTTGTTTGTTTGTTTGTTTTGATTCTTAAATGTAATATACACTAAAAAAGAAGATTTAGAGAATAAAGAAATGCAAGAAAATTATGGTAGAAAGGCAGTCACGGCTAATATTCCAGTACTTGTTTTTTAAGCTTATGATTCACTTTGCATATCATGTTGTATACAAACAAGAGCTTATTCCTTTGGGATTCAAGGAGCTTAAGTTCGAAAATTGACTCAGGAGTCAGATCTCAGCTTTGTTGCTGGTCAGGGGAGTGAGAAGTGAGCTTGACTGCCACCATAACCAGGCTTGCTGTAGCCTGGGGGAGGGGCACTTCACCTGTAGCACAGACACTCATCTGGCCAGCTGCAGGGGAATCCCAGCTTTGTACCCCATCCAGCCTTTATAAGGCAAAAAGAACGAAGCTACATGAATAGTAGCTTTTGATGTTAACACACCCATTTGAGAAAAGCGGATAAGGTAGGTCAGATTTTCCCTGTAATGAAGAGTCAGACTCTATATTCTTGATGTTTGCTGACAGCTTTGAAGTGCACCTCTATCTGTGGACAAGCTGATAAGAAAATCTGGGTGATCTCTTCTCTGGCAGTGATGGGAGATTCAAACTCTTCAAGTCCCCGCCCATGTGTGTGCAGACCGCCCCCAGACCCACCCACCCCCAACCACATTAAAGACCTGGAGCCTGGCTCCTTTCCTTGCTCTCTTAAGCCATTTTGCAAAAGATCTCCCTAGAAAATTGAATTATATGAGTAATAAATCCTGTTACACCCTTTTAGCGTGTGTGTGACATCATCAATCTCAACATTTGAACATTTCAGGTGGGCGGTCCATGTGCCCTTGAGGGTTGACCATCATCATCTTATCATCCCACCAGAGAAGGCATTTCTATGTCTGTATGATGTGTGTGCATATGTGTTATGTATGTGTGTGCATGCTATGTTGTGTGTATTTTTATGCATGTAGATGTGTAATTCATGATATATATAAGTATGTGCAAGTCACACATGTTTGTGTATACGTACGTATGTATGTCATATATACATATACATACGTATTGTTTCTGTGTGTGGATATATATTAAGCATGTGTGCGTACATGTGTGTGTGCATATCTATGCCTGTGTAATTACTTTTCTGACGGATGCTGCTCTCAACAATGGCATGCACAAAGACTTCCTTGGACTTGGCCCTCTTCCCTTAGGACAATTTGTTAAAAGGGGAGTTTCTGGGGGAACAAGGGCATGATCATCTTAAGGGTCCTGAGATGGATTACTGGATAGCTTTATCAAATGTTGAGCCAATTCCCCAGGTAGTCAGATTCACTGTGATTATGAGGATGCAGCTGGAAAAACCGGAACCGCAGGGAGCTTCATGGGTCAGTGGCTGCCCCTGCTCTGAAGTTCACTAGCATGTCTGGGGGACACTGGACTTGCCTCACTGCTGACCTTGGCTTGAGGACCCCCCGGTGACCTTGAGGCACCCTTCTGAGACAGCACAGCCTATGTATTCATGCACACCCACCAATCCATCCTCCCACTCCGCTTTGCAGGTGTAGTCTGCAGCATGGTAAGGCCCCTGTCCTGGCCTTTCTGGCTCCTCAGACAGGTGGTTCCCCTATAGTATCTTTGCACAGTTGACCTTGTATTGGCATCTGCTTCTTGGAGGGCTTGGGCCAATGATGGGAGAGGAATGGAAGAAGAAGCAGCCCAGGGGGCTAAGATACCTAGCCAGCTCTGCCCCTCATTAGCTGCGTGAATGTGGACAGGTGACCTTCCCTCTCTGAAGCTCAGTCTTTGCACCTGAAGAATGGGAATTTATGATACGCACTTTACAGTGCCGCTGTGAAAGGCTTTATGTGAGAAGGACAGACATGGCCACTTCCTTTCCTTCAAAACCAGCATAGAGTTTGGCCTGTTTAAACATGTGCAAAAGTATGCACAATGACAGAGGGACCAGGAACGCAGGATCCTGTTGTAACCTGAGCTGTCACTTCCAGACACTTCCAGACTATGGAAACTGGAATGCCAACCTCCCAGCCTCAACCTTGGACCAAGCCTCAACGACTCATCAGATCTTGTGCCAGACCCTGCCCAGGGAGGCTCTTTTGCATGAGTCAGGGACACACATCTCAGCTCAGGGCTTTTGGCTAGGAGCTTGTCACCTGACCTGGGTGGGATTTCTAGGAGAGCTTGTTTGGAAGAAAAATCTGTGTAGCTATAAGATCCAGCATCTGTCCCAGAGCCAGGGCAGGGAAAGGCCCAGAACACTTACCCAATTCCTCTCAGTATTATGCTATGCGACTTTTGGCAAGTCACTCTATGAGCCTCAATTTTTAAATCTGTGGCATGACAAGTATTAGTCACTGCTTATCCCTGTTGATCATTTTCTTATTCTTAAGGAGTCCTGGAGTTCGGTCAAGGGTAAAGAAAGCATTTACCATGCTTGACTTTCCTTTTCATGGCTGGAAAGCATCTGGGTAAGAGTATAATGCTAATAAGCAGAAGGCACCAGCCGTTCCTGATCTACTGAGGTGTGCCAAGAGCGAGAGTTCACAGCCCCGTGCTCACTACCATCCTGCAGGGCAGCCTCATACATTGTCCCCAATCACAGAGGAGAATGCAGGGCCTCTTAGAGAAGGGAAGTCAACAGGCCTGCTGTGGTCTGGTGTTGGAGTACCTCCAGTTCATATGCTGATTCCTAATTCCCAGTGCAATGGCATCAAAAGGCAGCGCCTTTGGGAGGTGATGACGGTGGAGCCCCCGTGATGGAATGTGTGTCCTTATACCAGAGACACCAGAGACATTGCTTCTCCCTCCCATCGTCAGGGTACATGGGGGAAGAGAGTTCTGACCAGAACCCGACTGGACGGTACCTAGAGCTGGGATCGAGAAGTAAGTGCCCGTTGTTTAAGCCTCTGATCTGGGGATTTGTCCCAGCAGCCTGGCATGAACAGACGGCTAAGATTTTGTCCGTCCTTGGTTTTCTTCGGCGGGCACTGGGCTTCCTGCCTGGACTGAGCGCACCCATGGCCTGTGCTCTCTGGTAGTGGTATTGGGACAGCACTGAGGATAAGTCCTTCCCTTTTTGTTGTTGTTGTTGTTGCTGTTTTTAAGATTTTATTTAAATTCTAGTGAGTTAACATAGAGTGTACTATTAGTTTCAGGGGTGGAATTTAGTGTTTCATCAGTTGTATCTAACACCCAGTGCTCATCCATCACGTGGCCTCCTTAATGCTCATCATTCAGTTGCCCTGTCCCCCGAATTACCTCCCTTCCAGAAACCCTCGGTTTGTTTCATAGACTTAAGAGTCTCTCGTGGTTTGCCTCCCTCACTGTCTTTATTTCATTTTGTTCTTCCCTTCCCCTATGTTCATATGTTTTATTTCTTAAATTCCACATATGAGTGAAATCATATATTTGTTCTTCTCTGACTTAGTTCACTTAGCAGAATACACTCTAGCTTCAGCCACATCATTTTTGATGACTGAGTAATATTTCATTGTATATATACCACATCTTTTTTATCCATTCATCTGTTGATGGACATCTGGGCTCTTTCCACAATTTGGCTATCGTGGCCATTGCTGCTGTGAACTCTGGGGCGCACATGCCCCTGCGAAGCACCATGTTTATATCCTTTGGGTAAATACCTAGTAATGCAATTGCTGGGTCATAGGGTAGCTACAGTTTTAACTTTTTGAGGAACCTCC
Organism: Spilogale gracilis; assembly: GCA_004023965.1. Taxonomy (NCBI): domain Eukaryota; kingdom Metazoa; phylum Chordata; class Mammalia; order Carnivora; family Mephitidae; genus Spilogale; species Spilogale gracilis. The sequence continues at coordinate 125,809 of PITA01003659.1, read as the reverse complement.
CTTCTTTTTTCCAGAGTGACTGCACCAGCTTGCATTCCCACCAGCAGTGTAACAGAGTTTCCCTTTTTCTGCACCCTTGCCAATATCTGTTGTGTCCTGAGTTATTGATTTTAGCCATTTTTTTAATTGTTACTTAAATTTTTTTTTTCCAGTGTTCCAAGATTCATTCGATTTTAGCCATTTTGACTGGTGTGCGGTGTTATCTCACTGTGGTTTTGATTTGTATTTCCCTGATGTTGAAGGATGTTGAGCATTTCTTTATCTGTCTGTTGGCTATTTGTATGTATTCTTTGGAGAAATGTCCTCTTCCCATTTCTTGATTGGATTATTTGTTTTTTGGGTTGTTGAGTTTGATAAGTTCTTTATAGATTTTGGATACTAACTAGCCTTTATCTAAGATGTCATTTGCAAATATCTTCTCCCAGTTTGGAGGCTGCCTTGTAGTTTTGTTGGCTGTTTCCTTTGTCGTGCAAAAGCTTTTTATCTCGATGAAGTCCCAGGAGTTCATTGTTGCTTGTTTCCCTTGCCTTTGGAGATGTGTTGAGCAAGAAGTTTCTGTGGCCCAGGTCAAAGAGATTGCTGCCTGTGTTCTCTATGATTTTGATAGATTCCTATCTCACATTTAGGTCTGTTATCCTTAGCTGAAATTATTTTAGGCATACTAAAAGTACTGGAAGCAAACACCCATGCACACAGTAGAATTTTGAATGTTAACATCTTGTCTTATTTGCACAGATTTTATTTCTGAAAGAAATGAAACACTCTGGATACAATTGGCATCCTATCCTACCCTTTCTTCACAGCCATTCTCCCTGTCCTGCAGTAGAGAGCCATTTTCTGACATGAGGGGAACTTACCCATTCAGGTTTTTATATTGTTTACAGTGTGTGCCTGGATTCCTGTGTAATAGTGAATGTTGTTTTGTGGGCTTCAGATTTTATGGACGTGGTTTCATGCTGTATGTACTATTGTGTGGTGTGGTTCTTTTCCTGCTCAGCCTTGTTCTTGAACTCTACCCTTGTTGATCCAAACAGATTCTGTTTTATTTTAACTGATCTATAGTGTTGAATAGTGTCACTACAGTACTCCTGACCTTTCCACTTTCCTGTCAAGGGGGACATGTGATGCTTTCCATTCTTGGATGTTGTAAATGACAGGGCAATGAATATCTTTATTTGTGTCTTCTTATGCAAAAATTTCTCTAGCCTGTGGACCAAGGACTAACTGCTAGGTAACAGCAGATGTGCATTTGTCCCCTCCCTTCCTTTCTTTACTTATGGACAGAACTAGTCGCTGATTCAGTACGATCTCTCGTTATTGGCTTCTGTGTGGTCCCATTTTTTTTTTATTGTTTCTCTTGTTCTCTTTCCATCTTATTTAATAATGCAACAAGCAGTTCAAAATTCATCACTGAAACATTGTCTGACCTAGATGTAAGCATATATCCCTATCTCCTCCCACCTAAAGAATCATTCAGCTGGAGGCAGAGAGACTTCTGGATTTTCTTTTTGGTGGCTTCAGGTTTCATGTGGGATCCAAGAGTGGCTACAACCCAGCTGTCAGATGGCCCTGTGGACCATGCCGAAAGGCTCCCTGTGCATTTTTGGTACAAATCCTGTTTGTGTCAGTTGTGCGTATTTGCAACGATCTTGTCTAAACTCTGTGCATTTCCAGTTTCACTAACTATTGCCAAATCGCTCTCAGGTGGCCCCCTCAGCTACTCTCCCAGCATTGTGTGGAAGTTCCCACCTGCCACACTGTTGGTACAACCAGACTCGAGTACCATGTGCTTGTCCAGAAATAGTGATACGATACTATCATCATTTAATTGTGTATTTTGACAATTCCTGGAGTGAAGGAGCATCTTCTTACACGTTCATAGACCATCTGGATTTTCTGTTTTATTAGTTGCTCTCCTGTATATTTTGCCCTTGGATTTTCTACTACCTTGTCTGTCTTTTTCTTACTGGTATAAACACATTTTCATTTGTTGTCTAGTCTGAAAGTTGCATTATCTTCTCTCAGGCTGGGTTTCGTCTTCTAACTTTTCACGGTGATTTTCATCATATAAGCTTTTAATTTCTATATAGTTGTTTTTACTCACATGTTTGTGATTTGTGTGTATTTTATTGTAGTAAAATCTGCATAATGTGAAATTTACCATTTTGAGTCTCCAGTTCTATGACACTAAGCACATTTAGACTGCTGTGCAGCTGTCAGCACCCTTCCCCTCCAAGACCTGCTCATCCCCCACAGCAGCCCCGTCCCCGGTGAACATGAACCCCACTCTCCCTTCCCAGCTCCCGCACCCACAGCTCTACTTCCTGTCTCTATGATTTTGACTTCCCTAGGCACATTGTATAAGTGGAATCACACAGTGTTTGTCCTTTTGTGACTGGCCTCATGTTTTCTGTCACAAAGTATAATGTTCTCAAGGTTGTCACTCAACAAAAGTGAGAATTTCCTTCCTTTTTCAGTGTGAAAAATCTCCCATTAAATTTCTGTGTATATCCATATATCATTGTAATATGAAAATCCATGGACAAAAATATATGGGAGAGAAACTCACAAAACAGAAAATCCAGACGGCCTATGAACATATAAGAAGATGCTCCTTCTCTCCAGGAATTGTCCAAATGCACAATCAAAGGACGACGGTATCATATCATTGCTTCTGGGCAACCACATGGTGTTAGAGTTCGGTGGTACCAACAATGTGACGGGTGGGAACTTCCACACAATGCCGGGATAGTAGCTCACGGGGCCACCTGAGAGCGATTTGGCAGTAGTTAGTGAAACTGGAAATGCACAGAGTTTAGAGAAGATCGTTGCAAAGATGCACAACTGACACAAACAGGATTTGTACCAAAAATGCACAGGGAGCCCTTCGGCATGGTCCGCAGGGTCGTCTGGGCTGTAGATAGATTAGGGTGTGTTCCTGCACCTCTTTGGCTATCGTCATAATGTTGCTATATGTCCGGGTGTACAATACCTGTTCAAGTCCTTCCCTTGACTTCTCCTGGAAGTGGAATTCCTGCATCATATTTTTAATTCTTCTAAGCAAGGGCTATGTCGTTTTCCACCACCATGGAACATTCCACATCGCCACCAGCGAGGCATGGTGTTTCTAACTTCTCGTGCTCTTGACCACACTTCATTTCCTGTCTATTTGTTTTGTTTTGATAACAGGCATCTTAATGGGTATGGGGTGGCTTATCTCATTGTGGCTTTGGGCTGTACTCCTCCGGTGATGGCCGGTGCTGAGTGTCTTCTTGTGTGCTTATTGGCCATTTGTATGCCTTCTTTGGAGAAATGTCTGTTCAGGTCCTTTGCCTACTTTTACTTAGGTTTTGTTGCTTGTCATTGTTGAGCTCTAAGAGACCTTCATATGTTCCGAGTATCAGTCTCTCATCAGACATGTGACTTGCAAATATTTACTCCCATCCCTGGGTTTCCTTTTCATTCTGTTCCTAGGGTCTTTGATGCACAAAAGTTTTGAATTTTAACGAAATCCAACTACCTATTGTACTTTTGGTGTCACAGCCAAGAAATCATTGCCAAACCCGATTATGAAGATTTTCTCCTATGACTTTCTTGGAATTTGAAGATATCCTCACCTACACTAGGGGTGCCTGGTGGTTCAGTTGGTTAAGCACCTGGCTCTTTTCCTTTCTTTTCTTTTTTTAAAATGATTTTATTTATTTGAGAGAGAGAGATAGTGAGAGAGAGAGAGAGCATGAGCTTGGGAGGGGGAGAGGGAGAAGTAGACTCCCTGCTGAGCAGAGAGACTGATGCAAGACTGGATCCCAGGTCCCAGGGATCATGACCTGAGCCGAAGGCAGGTGCTTAACCAAGTGAGCCACCCAGGCGCCCCACACACGACTCGTGATTTCAGCTCAGGTCTTGTTCTCAGGGTTGTGAGTTCAAGGCCTGTGTTGGGCTCCATGCTGGGAGTGGATCCTACTTGAAAAAAAAAAAGATATTCTTACCTACAGTAAATGTATGATGTTTTCTTTAAAAATGTTTCTTTTATTTTTCATAATGTAGGCTTCTATTGAGGAGGAACATGTTTTCATGAATGGAATGAGAAAGAGATTTAATTTTTTTCCCTTTTTTTAAAAAAATGTAAATTCAATGAGCCAACATAAGTACATCAGTAGTTTCAGATGTAGCGTTCAGTGATTCATCCGTTGCATACAACGCTCGGCGCTTATCACATCATGTGCAAGGGATTTAATTCAATTTATTTTTGCGTGGCTGCCTGATTGTAACAAAAGTACTTCTTGAGTGATACCTTCTTTATCCACCGGCTTTGTTCTTGTATATGGGAGTGGAGGTGCCATTTCTGGCATTGTCTCTATTCTCTTTGTCAACGCGACTCCTGTACCTGGGTCAACGTCCCACTGCTTCATTTATATGGTAAGTTTTGATACCTGGTGTGGTCAGTCCCCTTTGTGCAGGGAAGACCTAACATAGCCAGCTGGGAGTGGCTCTGCTCTGAAAGGTCTGTGTGCAGGGTTAGCCTTGGGCTGATGTCAGGGAACTTGGATTTCAGGAAGGTCCCCATCATTCTCAGAACTGGTAAGAGTGGCTCAGTGTGCCAAAACTGTTCACACAACCAATATGGCTCATGTGGACCACCTGTTCTCTTTCTCTCCGGAAATCAGGAATCTTGGTACCTGCCAGGCAGAGGGCGCCCCTCTGCTAGCCTCCAGGAAAAGGCTTGGAGGATGAGTCTCAGTCATTTTCCAGGCTGGACGACACTTGATGTGTGTTGTCACACGTGTTGCTGGGGTTGTAAGCTTGTCCATAGGGAGAGGACTCTGGAGGCTGGGGCCTGGTATCCTCGGACTTGACCCCAAGTGCCTTTTCCCTTTGCTGATTTTGTGTTGTATCCTTCCTCTATAATGCATTTTAGCTGTGAGGATGACTATAGGCGGAGTTCTGTGAGTCACCCCAGTGAACCGCTGAGCCTCGGGTGCTCCTGGGGACCCCAAACACACCCTTCCTCCCGCCTCTGTTCCTCTTCCTCCTTCATTTTCTCTTACGTTATGTTGGTTAACCTGGATCCCTATTGTTCTTTCTGAATCTTACCATTCTCGAGGATTTGATTGGCCTCTCATGACACGTGTAGGGAGATCGGGAGGCGAGGGGTGGATAGCCGTGGGGGTGCCAGGTTTCACATGTTCATTCTCACCGGCTGGCCATGCACCTCGGCCTCATGAAGCCTGGAAGCCGCATTCCTCAGACTCCCTTGCCCTCAGATCCAGCTGGAGTCTGCCTGTAAGGGGTGCCACCATGAAGCTGGGAAGGAGCACGAGAGTTAGTCCTTACCCCCAGGAGGCCTCTGTAGGCCTTAGAGAGCTTGGAAGTGGGGTTTTGACTGTAGCTTCAAGCCCCTTCCCAAGCATTACTCATGCCACAGCCTCAAGTATCTTCCTTGTGATCTCGGAACCCTAGAATTCCTAAGAGTGTCCTTCCTGGGCCTTGCTCCCTCAGTGTTCCAAAGCCAATGGGAGCCTCGACTTCGCATTTCACACCCTTCAGCTCAAAGTACCAGGAGCAGTTTCTGGTTTCCTGATGAAACTCTGATTGAGTCTAAGGCCACATTGAGTTTCCTCATAAGTTTATATGTGATGCCCCTTCATTTATTTAGGCCTCTTTAATGTCATTTGATGAAATGTGCTAGCATCTTCGGTGAAGTCCAGGGCAGACACGGGCCCCTGCTGCCCCTGGCAGCGCCCACAACATCAGACCTTCCAGTCGGTTCCTCCCGCTTCCTGTTTCAGCTCCCCCCTCCCTCATTCCTGCTTCCCAGAATCACCTGCCCAGGTCTTTGTTTCTGCCTGGGGAAAGCCAGATGAAGATCTGTCCCTACCCCGAGGACGTCACAGATGTCACAGAGACATAGCCACCACGTCTCCGCATTCACGGTGAGCCGGGTGCCCGGGTCACGCTGACCGCACGCCAGCTGGGTCACCCTCCCAGAATTCCCGTGATCCTGGGCAGCTGTCACTGATTTTACAAATGAGGAAACCAAAGCATGGAGTTGAAAATCTCACTCGGGGTCAGAAGGCGGGGAATTGGCAGAGTCTGGGTTCTAACCCTAACCCAGGGCTCTCTGTCTCCAAATCCTTGAGCTGGTCTCCTCCACCCTGATGTCCGAGTCTGGCCCTTCCATTGACCTGTGTGACTTTGGCAGAGGTGTTCAGGACCTCTGACACCTGTGACGGGGCTGGATGACCTCAAAGCCTCTTTCCACGTCCCGGGGGACAGCTCTGTGATTCCAGGTCAGAACATCCTTCCCCGTGGGCTTGTGTTTGCCTGTGGTTGCCCAGCCCCTACAAATCACCTCCACCTTGGCTGCCCCTGTCCCTCCATCCCTCCGTCCCTCCTGATAGAGGCTGGAGCTCAAGGTAGGAAATGCACCAGAATGAGCCTGGGAAGCCTTAACACTGTGGCTCCTGCTCCGGGCGGCTTCTATGCTTTCCTGCAGAGGGGCAGCCTTGCAATGGGCATAAATTAAGCTCGGTTTACTATTTATTGCCATGCAAAGGCTTAGGAGTGCTGTTTTATATGTCTCTGTTTGCACGGCTTTAGCATCATATAGGCTAAAATTAATTCCACCAGACGGGCTGCTCACAGGCAGAGCCAAGAATTTCCTGGGAAGGACTTTGGTCTGCTTTGGCAGAGGCTGGAAGCAGCGATAAAGCCCTTTCAGACAGTCTCACACAGCCAGGGGCATCCAAGGGTATTGTATTCTTTGGCCCCTGAGGGCTAGTTCTCCCTTTTCCAGAAAACTGGGTGAGGAGTATGGGCTTGGAGTCAAAGCTGATCACAGATGGGGAACGGAGCCTGGCACTCTTCCTCAACCCCTTGGATGATTTGATCGATGAGACTGGTGAGAAACAGGTCCGCTGTTGCTTGGCTGGCTCCCTGTGCAGACATCAGACTTTCCGCCCAGGAGACGGGGTGTGTGGGTCCTTTGATTTGCAGAGAACTTTCTGATGCATTGTCCTGTCTGAGCCTCTGCAGAGCCATGGGACACGGACGGGGTGCTGAATGACATCTCCTCCTGGAACAGCCACAGAGTCCACTGAGCATTGACACTCGAGCAGCCCCCGTAGGAAGCACTTTGTACCCCTGAATGTGCTGCGTCGCAGACAGGCTCGGAGAGGAGAACGAAGTGACTACAAGCAGAGAGAGACCTCCTAAGCATCCAGCGCGCACCAACCACCCTCCTCCCTGGAAATTTCACAGCAATACTGCAAAGCGTGCGGCTTGCCAAACATATGGTGTTAATCTCGTGGTTTGCATAGGTTCTTCCATTTGTCCGGCACTCCCTGAAAAATGCCTATTTATCCCTCCAAATCTCGTTCAGGAGGTGTTTCCTCCAGCACACCCACTCTGACCACCTCCAGATGAGTCCATCACGCACTCAACAAGCATTATTGGGGAGACTTGCAGATGGAGAAAGGAGCCTTATCTGCACACAGCATAGTTTAGCGGCTGCTGAGTGTCATGTGCGCCCCACCCCCCAAGCCACTCCCCTTCCCATGGGGAGGAGGAGGCTGATTCTGTCGCCCAGACCATTGCCCTCCACCTCCCAGCTGGGTTTTACCGATGGCATGGGTGAGATAAGCAGAGCTCCCGGGGCAGGAGGGCGAGGGGTGGGCATCCTTCCCCTGGTTCCTTCTGGGTATGGGCTCTTAATTGTCTTTCATTTTCTCTCTTCTGATGTCTTGACCTCTGGGGTCTTGCCAGGGCTAGCCAGTTCCTGCGGATAGTAGACCACTCACTCAGAAGCACCTTTTCCAAGTTCAGACCAGCCAATCCAGAGCCCACACCCTCCAACCACCTGCTTTATGAGGTTCACACCCTCCGGCCCACTACCACCTGTGCCCGTCACCAGGCACTAGAGGACTGGGGACAGCACCTTTGTTCGCAGCCCACTGAAATGATTCAAAGGAGCCCCATCCCCAGCTCACCCTGCCCCACTCATTCCTTCCCATGGAAACCTCAGTCAAGGCACCTGCCCATTCCCCGGCCCCCTCCGCCTCTAGACCCACCCTGGTGCTCCCCAGGTGATGGCCATGGCATGGCGGGTCCCCTCCTTTAGGATCTGTGAGTACAGCAAACACTCTTTCCAATGCTGCCAAGCTGCTGGCCCTACCACATCCGCACGATGATAAAACATGTATTAAACCATGGTTTCTGGGGGCTGGCTGCTTCCCCCGCCCTGCCCCCGCGCACAGGAGCCCCCACCCACCCATGCTTTGGGGGTGCCTCGAAAGCCTGCAAGGCATCATGGCTCCTTCCAGTTTGGGCATTGTCCCTTGTGGTTTACCTAAGTCTCATCCACATCTTCACACAGTCTTTGTATTGGAGTCTTCCCACTTACATGGTTTGGGGGCATCTCTTTTTTGCTGGAACCCCGTCTGGTACGTGGGGCACAGAACTGTGAGCACACAAGGTGAATAGTTTCCTAGCCAACCATCCCGGCAGCCGGGGTGTGTCAGTCCTGTTGCCCCCAGATGGGCCCCGGCAAGAAGCGTGAGCTGCCTAAGCCTGAGGCTGAGCCTCTCCTCACTCATCCTGGCATCCCTCTGCACAGGCAGAAACCATCTTGGGGCTGAGACAAGAACAGCAAAGACAACCCTAGGGGAGGACGACGACAGCGTGGTGGCTGGTAGAGGGGGAGTCACGGATGATAACGGGGTTTTAAGTCTCAGGGACCGCAGTGGTGGCGGGTAGGGCAGTGGGCTTGGGGGAGGGTGCAGGTGAATTATTTGGGGGTTATCACGTTGGAGGGCCCTGCACTGTCCATATGGCCGGTGGGCCAGGGGAGAGGGAAACTGTGGAGTGGAGAGCACCTCCAGGGACTGTGCGGAGACAGATCAGAAGGGCCCAGTGAAGTCCAGCCTACATTTGGCAGCAGGAGCAAGGGGTCTTGGTGGGGAGTGGGAGAGAGCTCAGGGCAAGATCTGCAGGGGCTGAGGGGTCAGGTTGAGAGGGGCCTTTGGATTGGTCAACTGAACCTTCCTGCGGGGCCATAGGGCTTTGTGGGGAGGTGGGAAGAAGGGAGTCCCCTGTGTGTCAGGTGACAGCAGAGAGGGAATGAATCCCGACTCTGTGCACTCAGGACAGACATGGACAGGACCCAGGACCGCGTGTGCGAGGGTGAGGACATCTGTTCCAGGCTGGTACAGGGCGTGAGCAGAGAGAGGGAAAACGCACAGGCAGCGGGAGGAGGAGGGGCAGAGGGAGAAGCACGTTCCCCATTGAACAGGGAGCCCAGTGTGGGACCGAATCCCAGGATCCTGGGATCACAACCTGGGCTGGAGATAGACACTTCACTCTCTGAGTCACCGAGGTGCCCGGGAGCAGAGATTTGAAGAATGAGGGCAAGGTGAGTGTTTGAAGGGGTAAAGAACCATGTTCCCGGCAGAGGGAGCGGCGCAGCGAAAGCCAGCCATGCGGGATGTGGGCTTGTTCATGTAGTTGGAAAAAGGCCAGTTCAGAGAGGGAGTTGCTGTGTGTGTGTGTGTGTGTGTGACTCACGTGTAGGGTTTCCTTAGTCTGTCTGTCTTTCTTCCTGGCCCTCGGGTGCAGAGTCGAAGTGATTGCCCTCTTATCTCCTGACACCTCACTCCTTTGGCTAGAGAAAGCCTGTCTTCTCATTGACGCCTTCCCTTTCAGCCTCACACCCCGCCTGCCCTCCGTGCGTGTGTACATGTGTGTATGGATTCTTATCTGGATTGTGTGTTCTTTGTTGGATGTGTTTATAATCTTCTGGAAGAAGTATCGGGTCACGCATCCCATTTTCTTTCTCTTTCCTTCCCTGTCTCTCCTTCCTTCTTTCCTTCCCTCCTCCCCCTTGTTTCTCACGCTCATTTTCTCTTCTCTCTCTCTCCTGCCCTAATCCCCCCACAAGCACTGTGTGGAGACCCACCGTGTTACTCTGTGGAATTCATCGCCCAGAGATGCACCCCAGGGTGCCTCCGTCTCTGTGTTCTAAGGGTGGTGACTTACGGAGAGTCTGATGAAGAAGGGAGGGAGACGGGAGGCCTCCCCTCACCCACCCCGGGCAATGGCGGGATGGAGAAGTGGCATTCAGGATATAGACAAAGGAAGTGCCGAGGGTCTATGCCTGTATGCTTTCTCCAGGGAGAGGGTGACCGGGTAGATCTGCCCAGGGTTGGAGATGCCCAAGCCCCAAGTGGTGACAGGGAAGGAGCAGATGCCAGCCCCCTCCAGAATTCCTGCCCATTCTATCCATAGAGATTCTGTGAACAGGGGGGCTGAGCTAAGACCGGCCGGTTGACCAATCTGCATGCCTTGGATAGATACTCCTTAAATATTGGCTCAGCATTTATTTGGTAGGGGGCAGAGAGAAATTTCTTTTTCATTAATAAAAACTGCATGCCTCTCTATGTTCAAAATAAGAGATTTATTATGTGCATTATTATAGGTGATTTTCCAAACCAGACAGCACCTCGGGAGGCATATGAAAGAGTCTAAAATGTAGATAATAAAATAAAGCCCTCATTTGGTGCAAGCAGTCTTGCATAATGCTTCTTTCTGCGTCCAATCTCAGCTGGCTGCAATCTGCAATCCCACACTCCCTCTTATGGCTGGAGTGGGCCCATGCAGCCTGCAGGGCCTGGTACAGAAATACCTACCAGAGGTGGGGGGCTCATCCCCAGGGAAAAGCATGGGTTTATTTCCACCTAGGGCAGCATCATGTTGGCAAGACAGGGCATACGCTCCCATTCTGCCGGCTCTGGAAGGACCCCCGGGCGGAGATCGGCTCTAACTGGCGATGGGTGGCTGATGGAGACCAGGGATATTTCCGTGCCCTCATGGATCGGTGCCCGAGGCAGATGCCTGTCTGGCCATGCTTACTACACCACTAGAGGTGGCCACAGCAGTCCCTCTTGGACAGCCAGTGGACACTAGGTAATGGGCTGAAAGTCACACAGCTCTGAGAAGCAGGGCTGGGGTTTAAACTCGGGGGACTCCAGAGCCTGTCGAGCACTGAGCCTCACGGTGTATTCTTTTAGCTCCTGTTTTCTCTGTTCCCATGCCTTCACCACTGGGGCCTGGCTGACCTCCCAGGGCTGGTCAGTTCCCGTAGGCAGTAGACGACTCACTCATGAGAGCTCTTTCTAACTGCAGACCAGCCACTCCAGAGCCCAGAGCAGCAAACTCCTCCTCTATCCAGCTCCCATGGCCTGAGTCACGATCCCCCACTCTCCTAATCACCCCAGGGCCAGGCCCTAGACAGCGGAGGACAGCCCCCATTCCCCAGAGGCCCGGAAATTCTTCAGAGAGACCCGTCCTGAGCTTGGGCTTCTTTCTGGGACCCTGAGTGGCACGGCACATGGTGCATTTCTGGGGATCTGTGAGTATAAAATTTCTTTGGCCTTGACGGCCATGTCCTGTTACACCTGACTACGACAGATCCTGGTTACCCTTAAGACACGGGGGTTCCCTAATAATCAGTAGCCCCCCGCTGCTGGGTTTTCCCTCCGTATATATACTTACGAGTCCAGCCACCCCTTGGTAACCCATTTTACCCACAGCGAAGTTGAAGGGCAGAGAGGATGGGTAATTTGTCCAAGGCCGACTGTATACCCATGGCAGAGGAGGGAACCCAGTCCTTTCCCCAGACTCCCCCGACTCTCTTCTGACCAGACCAGGGCAGCATCTCCCTTCCCACCCCAGCGCGTCCTGGTGTCTGACTCAGCAGGGGACGGACGCCTCTCTACGTCCCGCTGGTGACATTCAGTCATTCACTCATCCCTTCGTGATCCTTCTCGGCCACCACCTCTGTGCCCAGTGGCCCGCTGGTGATAGAGAAATGACTCCAGTGTGGTCTCCGTTCCCTGGCTGTCCAGGCTTAGCGGGGCCGGGAGGGCAGAACAAGGGTCATGTGTTTTCACTCATTTTTGAGGGAAAAAAATAGCATTCATAGTGTTATTTCTGTTTTCCAGAAAGCACAGGATGATAGGCTCTGCCTTAGAACTCAGAACAGTTCTGTCTTCTGAAAGACAGATACGACTGTCATTTATTTGTTCCTAACCAGCCTATTTATTTATTTTTTAAAAAATTTGAAAAGCTTTTATTTGTTCACTTGAGAGAGAGCGCACATATGAACACAAGCAGGGGAAACAGCAGAAGGAGGGGGAGAAGCAGATTCCGCATGGAGCAGGGAGCCCGATGCGGGTCTCGATCCCAGGACCCCGAGATCATGACCTGAGCCGGAGGCAGACACTGAACTCCCATTTACCACAGACTAGAGCTCAAATCTGGTCCCGACTATTTTGCTGGTAGGGGACCCCGTGCTGGGACTGATATGGGAATGCCAGCACTCAGTGGGAGCTGGGGAAGCCCGAATGACCGGCGCCTCCTACCCCTGAGTCTTGAGATAGAGGGAATGTCAACAGGTCCTAGATCAGGACCACGTGACTTTGCCGCCCGTGTCCTCTCCTGCCAATGCAAGCTGTGACGTAGAAAGCCATCGCCAGTCCCCTCTGGCCTCTACCGCTGTCCTCTCCCCACCTGGCCCTCCTGTCTTTCCTCTCTGGGTCCCAGGTCGCCTTTCTCCTCCTCTGTTCTTCAGCCTCAAGTTCTGCTGGCTGGAGGCTGAGCCTGGCGGTTACCTTTCTCCAGGGAGATCGAGAAAGAGATCTCGACAGGAGCCACGGTCTCGTTCAGGCCCACCCAGCCAGCGGCAGGAAGCATATGGGCACCTCCGCTTCACAGGCGGGGAAGCTGAGACTCGGGAGGCCGGCCGGGAGGGGCTCAGGCCCGCGGCACCTGGCACCCCTCGCGTCGTTCTGTAGGGATGTGGCTAGGAAATATTCTGTCAAGGCTGTCCTGTCGTTGCCGATGCCCCACAGAGTAGTAAGCATCCCAGGCATTGCAATTCCATTCAGCATACTTTTATTAAAAAAATATTTATTTATTTCAGAGAGAGAGAGAACGCAGTGGGGAGCGGTAAAGGGACTGGAGGAGAGAGTCTTAAGCAGAACCCCCACACTGAGCGTGGAGCCCGACTCGGGGCTTGATCTCAGGACCCTGTGATCACGACCTGAGCCAAAATTAAGAGTCGGACGCTCAATCGACTGAGCCACCCAAGGACCCCATCTGGTACCCTTTCTGAAAATGTATGCTCCCGCACCTCTAGATTGGGGCTCAGGTGAACTTCATTGTTCTTGGGCTCATCTGTGATCTTCCCTGTTTCTACAAGAAGAGAAACAAGGGCACCTGGGTGGCTCAGTGGGTTAAAGCCTCTGCCTTTGGCTCAGGTCATGATCTCAGGGTCCTGGGATCAAGGCCCACACCGGGCTCTTTGCTCAGTAGGGAGCCTGCTTCGTCCTCTTTCTCTGCCTTTTCTCTGCCTACTTGTGATCTCTCTCTCTGTGTGTCAAATAAATAAATAAAATCTTTAAAAAAAAAAAAGAAGAGAAACAAAAGCATTTTTGCTTTTGCTTGAAGCAGTTTCTCCCTGGTTTCTACCAAGGCTGTGTTCTCCGGCCCAGAGATGGTCCTGGAAGAAGCGAGATGTTGGGAATAAATGGGACCATCCTGGAAGCTGGAGAGCAGATTGTTCCTGTCCCCCTCTTGCTGGGGGGAGCCCTGCCATGGCACCCACCAGGCGGGGAGCCATCTGGGTCATGGCCTCTGCGGTGCGGGTTGATCTGCAGAATAGAAAGAATGCTCTCCATGGTCCCGCGTGAGAACCAAGCTCAGCACATGGTATGTGCTCAGGGAAAACCAGGTCGGGTTCAATGTCATCAGGGCTTTCCTGCAGACTCTCTCCTGCCTCTCCTTGTTGTCTACTCCTTTCCCTTCTGTCTGCCTCTTTCTCTCCTGTCCCCTCTTCCTCACCCCCCCAACCCCCCCTTTTCTTTCTGGGCAGGAAGGGAGCAAACCCCTGTTGTTGAGGCTTCACCAACTTCCCAGAGCTTTCCACCAATGTGACTGCCCCGAAGCCTCGGAACTTCGCTGTGAGATACACAGGGCTGTGCGCCTGAGGTCCTACCTGATGTCCTGCAGGGGTCTGCCTCCAGTGACATGCAGCAGTGAGGGTCAGGGCTGTGCCCCCGCACACTGAGCCCGGCGGGGGAGGTACCAACGGCCAGCCGAAGCCACGAGGGTTAGGGGTGGGGTCAGGATGGTTGAACCTCAATGGCAGGTTCTGATGCCCACGTTCAGGTCGCACCCCTTGCTCGGGGAATAACTTCTCCCAGCCTGTTTTTTTGCTCCAGAACGGGGGTGACAGGGTCCCCGCCCTACCGGCAGCTGTGAAGGTTATGGAGAAAGCTTGTGTGTGTATTTAGCAGGAGAGGTGAGCAACATGGAGAGACCATGCTGCTCTGGACCTGTGGGCCATGTGGCTGTGCCTTGTACAGAGCCGTCCCCTGGGGACCTCACGGGGACAAAGGCCCTGTCCCTGCCTTTGTTGCCTGACATCCTGGGCTCTGCCAAGGGAGGGATACACGTGGGCTTGGGGGCTTCGTGGCAAGCTCCTTCCAGCCCCCAGATTATCGGCTGCCCCCTTTCTTACCAGGACCCATGAAAACCCAGCCGCATTTTTCCTTTGCTCTTGATGAACCAATAACCTCGCAAATTTGAAAATAAAATGTCTACGGTCGCACAGCCAGCTAAGGCCGCATGGCTTTGCAGACATTATAAAACATCAAATTAGATGGAAAATTGCCCGGGGTCCCTGTAAACGAAAATTACTCTTTTTATAGGGGGAAAAAATGACCCTTATAATAGCAACAAACAATTTGGGGCTCTTCCTTTTATTAGCTGGCTCACATGGTGAATGGTATTCGCTCATTCCACCGCCCTGGCCCCAGCCAAATGTTTTTACAACATTTTGCTTTGCACATTTTCATAGCATTATAACATGAAAAATAAGGCTCTGCCTGTGTCTTTGGTTCCTGTCGAGAGAGGACTTGCTTGCATCCCCCAAAGTTTTAGCCTCCTGACTGGTGCTGGCTAGATCCAGCCTCGGTGGGGGGCCATGGGAAGACACTGGGTAGAGAAAGACAGGATGAGGTCTGCTATGTGATTTCAGCCTGGTTGCTTAACCTCTCTGGGCCACACTCTCTTCCTCTGTGAAAGGAGGGGGTTGGGTGGGATCAGAGACACTCAGTGTCTCTAGGTGCCAGCCCAGCGATGTCGATGTGAGATGGACCCTGCAGAGTCAAGCCAGGGCCTGGGCCCATCCAAGAACATACACTTTCCAACATTAAAATTAACAATATTTTTTCCCTGCTCCTAAAAATATCTGGGGAATAAGACACGGAAGGAAAATGCTGCTGGACCTAGCCTGGTGATTCTCAACCAGAGGATGATTTTTGCCCCCCCCAGGGACACGTGGCAAGGTCTAGAGACATTTTTGATTGTCATGACTGGGTGGCCCTCGCAGATGCCCTGGCATGGAGTGGGTACAAGCTGGGGAGATTGCTAAACATCCCACACTGCCCAGGATGGTCCCCAGCCTGAGGATTAACTGGTCCCCAATATGCACATGCCCAGGGTAAGCTGTCTCGCACAGAGGACTCGAATGGACCACGGACACAGACCGCCATGGCCGGTCCCCTCCACCGGCCTGACTCCCCATGATGCAGCGCAGCACCCTGGGGACCCTGCCACGAGTCACCAGGCTCAGGCCGCCGGAGCGCGCCTCTACTCTCCATGACGTGTGTGTGGAGCCTGACCTTGTCGGGACGTCACATGCTGGGGACCAAGAGGGGAAGCCAGTGACGAAGACAAAATGCGGTGTCACAGGCTGATTTTAAGGCATCGCAGCCCCGTCTCCCACTTACTGTGGACAGACCTCAGCTTCAGGGGAAGAGACAACCCACACTCAACATCTCCATATCCACTTCTTTCTTGCAGGTAAGAGGAAATAAACTGACTTGTGGAAAAAATCAGAAGTGGGATCTGGCCGACGGGGCTGAAGAAGCTGTCCTAGCCCGTGGAACCCCATGCCGCTCTCTGACCCTCTGTTTCCCAGTCTGTAAAATGGGCCAGTGGATGCAGGCTCTGCCAGCACTGCAGCTGTAACAGTTCAGGATGTTTCCTGATGCACAGCATGGATCAAGTCCCCGAGGAGGGCTCATCTGGTGCTCTCCAGGCCCACTCACGTCTGCCTTTCTCGCGTCATGGGAGTCACAGATTTGTGGATCTGCAATCTGGGAAGAATGCCCGAGGAGTGCCTTGCCCAACTTCAAATGCAGAAATGTCCTCTTCTTTCTTCCTGGGAGTTGACGTCTTCTCTCTTCCTAATACTCCAGAGACGGAGAGCTCACCCCATGCCCAGACATCATTTTTTTCTGCTGGACAGCTCTGACTGGGGGACATCCTTCAGAACAAGTCCCAACTTCTATTTCTGCGTCTTAATTTTGTGTTTTGGCAGCAGCCAGAACAAAGCTAATAATCATGCGAACCCCAAAATGGCAGTGAAGTACATAGCCACAAAGAGCTCTTGTCTATTCTGTTCTGATTCTTCCTATTTTGGGGCTGAACACTCCCATATCCTACATCCGACTCTCCTAGCAGTTGAAAATGTGTGTATTGGAAGGACCTTTGTCTGGGTTGGGGCACATGCTGGGATATGTTCCCAGCTGTATCCAGTGAATATCACCTCCCTCATTCTGGCCATTCTACCCCAGTTGATGTGGCCCATGGTGGTGCTAGCTTTCAAGGAAGTATTAGTCTATGCACCTATACTGATATTGGTGAGGGCCTCTAGATTATTTTCTAAGTGAGAATAAAACAGGTTTTTATGGGTTTGAATCATATTAGTGGCTAACAATCCAAAAAGCTATGGGGAAATGTTACAGAAAAAAAGTTATCTGGGCACATGGGACGTAGCTTCTATGCTGTGCATCCTGGTCATCTTGCCTTATAAGATCCAGAAATCAACCTCATTTCTTATGGCACCTCTACCTAACGACCCAATCAATTGCCTTCATACCCATGCCTGTCACTGACTCCCCAGCGCCCCCTGCTTCCTCCTTGGAACAGCCTCCTGGGGCGGGCTTCTTGCCTCCAGTCCCGTATCCCCCCTCCTCCACACCGCAGCCAGAGAGAACTTTCTAGAACACAAGTGTGGTCAGACATCTCCTGTAATGTGATTTATAACAAGAAATATATACTTGGTCTCCATCCCAGTTTCTGGTGCAGAGCTCCTAAAATTCTTAATTTCTAAACTGAGGAGGGCAGCTAAGGTACCTTTTGTTATTTTGATGAGGTGATGTTTGGACCGCTTCAGGGGAGGGGGGGGTCTGGTTCTTGGTGGAAGGGAGCGTTGGAAGGTCAATCCCATTTAATACAACCTCCAGGGAGGGGAGAGAGCTGGAGACTGAGCTCAGTCACCAGTGGCCAATAATCTAATCAGCCATTCTTATGTAACGAAGCCTCCACAACCCCCCACCGAGGATGGGGTTCGGAGAGCTTCAGGCTGGTGAACAGGGAAGATTCTGGGAGAGTGACGTCCGGGAGAAGGCAGGGAAGCTCCACGCCCTCCACATGCCTGTCCCTGTGTGCGTCTTCCATCTGGCGGTTCTGAGTTCCATCATTTTATGACAAACCAGTAATCTCGTAAGTAGGTTGGTCTCCCGTGCCCTGTGAGCTGCTCTAACCAGTTAACCCAACCCAAGGAGGAGGTCGGGGAACCGCTGATTTAGAGCCAGCCGGTCAGAAGGCACAGGTGACAATCTGGACTTGCGATTGGCATCTGAAGAGGGGACAGTCTCTGGGACTGAGCCCTGACCGCATGGGGTCTGACGCCATGTCCAGGTGAATGGTGTCAGAATTGAGCTGAACTGAGGACACCCGGCGGGTGTGCAGCATTGCTCGGTGATGTGGGGCCGGGGGGAGGGGGAATGATATGTTGTTACTGGTGTCAGAATCATACCTCCCAGCTTCAAATCGTCCCATCTCCACCCCCCTCTTGTAGAATGAGACCTGCTCCCTTTAACTCCATGTTCGAAGCCCTTCACCACGTGGCCTGACCACCTTCCTTCTCTCTCTCTTGGGTTACCTGGAATCCACCCTCTCTGTCCTAGGCACCAGGGGCTAGGCTGCTCCTGGCACTCCTGATGTTTGCCTTCTGCAGCATCTGTACCAGCTTCTCCCTGCACCTTCTCACCTGCCTCACCTGACTCCAGCTTATTTCAAAGCCCGCTTCCTATTTCCGTCACCTCCTCTCAGGAGCCCTCCTGATGAACACTAAGATAGGCACCTCTGCGCCCTGCAATGGTCAGGGCACTCCTCTCTCAGCGTGATTCGCTCAGAGCCACGGTTCTAGGAGCTCACATTGTCCTGCCCAGGGCTAACCAATTTTATACAAAGCAAAACTCTGCTCATTCATTTGCTTCTTTATTCACCAAATATTTATAGAATTCCTGCAATGAGTTCATGTTATAACAGATGCTGGGTACACAGCAGAGAGCAAAGCAGACAGAAGTCCCTGTCCCTGTGGGGCTGACCCTCTGGTGGAGGGTGCGGACATTCGATGAAGTGAATTTGTTAAGTGCATGACATCATGACATGTCCCTGAATGGGAAGTGGCCAGAGCAGACTGGGTGGTGGGAGAGAGAAAGTGAGGAGGTCTGAGAGGGGGTGACCAGGTCTTGTAGGATCTTGGGGGCCATGGTTGAGACTTTGGCTTTTACTCTGAGCGGCACCAAAAATCACTGAGGACAGTGAGTGGAGTTACCTTCCCAGGAGGGACTCCTGGGGCGGCTAGAGGTGAAAGAGGCTGGGGTGGGATGGCCGGGGGGCAGAGGAGGGAGAAGGGAGACCCGACAGGCATGTTAGTGGCTTGGGGGAGCATGGCAGTGGTGGGCATGGGGAGAAGGGACTGTGTTCAGGAGATGGTCAGTCAGGACTATGGGCTGCACTCAGAAGGACGTTTTACTTTGAGCCCAATCTTGATGCAGAAATGGAGACACAGAAATCTTAAGAAATGTGCCCAAGATCACATAGCCAAAGGTCCTCCATGTATGGTACCCAGAGGGTCCTCGCATGTGTCCTCCTCGGACATGAGATTCCTGGAAGGGGCACATCTGACCCGTGCTTACTGTGCTCCACACTGAGGATCAGCTTGCAGCCGGGACTCAGCGCGCTCCACGGGACTTTGCATCTCTCCCGTGGCCGCCGTTCATGCCGCCCAGTGGCCACTAGAGGGCAGCAGCGCCTTTCCCTCCGCACAAAGTTTCCCCCGAGCAGCTTCAAAGAGCCAGTGGGTCTGGTCCCAGGTCAAGGTTGGGAGGTAGGGACCCAAGTGGTGACCACCCTTCCATTAGCCGCAACCCCCTGCCCGAGGCAGGGGCAAAGAACGCACTTGAGGACCCTGAAGGAGACCGGGCAGGACGAGCAAGACCTGCATCAGTGGCCCCATCATCTTTGAGAAAGTGATGCCAGGCCCCGCCCAGTCACCCAGGGACGGACACCAGAACGGCTGCTCAGTTCTCTGGGGCTTGCTCCAGCCCTCTCCCAGGTGACCCCGTCCCATGCGTGACCCCAAGGGCTTCGGTCAGCATAGCCGACACCGGGAGGCATGGGTTGGTTAGGGGTCGTGCAGGGGCCCAGGGTGGTCAGATCAGAGGAGGTCCCCGTGGCTGTGGATGGGGCTCCAGGCTGGAGGGGGCCAGCCAGGGAGGAGATCCGCGGGGGCAGCCTGCTGGCCAGGCGCAGGTCTGTTTAATTTGGTTCACAGACAGGAGAGCAGTAATTGTGGAAGGCAAACAACGTTGTTTCTCACTTCGGTTGTTGGCGGCGTTAATGAGTGAGGATTGATTTTCAAGCATCTGCACACCACGGCAGCTCGACCTTTGAGAATCCGCGGTTGCTTTAGAAAGGTCACATGGATGTTTGTTTCCAAAATCCCCGCATAAATATTTGCTCAGCCAGCCGAGAGCCGTGTTTGCCCGTGTTAGTCTGTTTATAATTAATTACATTTGGCAGGGTTTCTCCGCAGCCCAGCCCCAGGCCAGTTTCCAGGACTCCGGCTCTCCTGATGGCCAGCACATCCTGGCAAAGCCTCTGGTCTTCTCCATACAGCGCCTGCTCTCCCAGACTCATTCCTGCGGCAGTGCCTGGGCCCCGCCCTGCTCTCCAGCCTCGCGACCCCGCCTCCTTGAAGCAGGTTAGTGATGGGGGCAGTTGGCAATCCCTAAAGTGTCACTGATGTCACACGGTGTACCGGCCTCTGCCCAAGGAAGGGTCCTCCATCGAGTCACTCTCCCACATGGCACGACCCTATTCAGGAGGGATTATTATTAACCCCATTTGACAGATGTGAAAACTGAGGCCAAAAGATGCTTGTAAGGGAGGGTTGTAAGGTATGAACCCAGGAGCCTGGCTCGAGAGCTTATCTTCTTAACCTGTGTGTGATATTCGGTCCTGCCCAAAGCCCTCTGATAGTGTCCGGCATGCTTGGGCCCCGGCTGCTCCCTCCCCCATTCTCTTCCGGTTCTTTCCTTGTCTGGCAATGGCAGCTGTCTTTAAGATTCCCTCTTAGACCCTCTACCCCAGGGGTCTTCCTGATCGCCGGGACCCTTGCTGGTAAGGAGGCAACTCTCAGTTGGCACCCAGGGTTCATCCATGTGGGAAGAACAAGGCTCTTCATCTCTGCTCCTGGCTGTGCCTCGGCCCCACTCTGCTTGTGCGCACAGCAGGCCGTGCCCTCGTGTGCCCCCTCCAGTCCCAGCGCCATGCTGGAGCCCAGTCTGTGGGTTTATCCGATTTGCTTTTTCTGGCCGGAAGAGTGATCAGACATTGAGTTGACAGCAGCTTAGGCGTTTCCGGTGGTGTATGGTTAAGGGTCCCGGTTCCACCTGTGCCCCCACTCCCCCAGCCCCAGTTAACCATTTCACTCCCCCAACAGGAGCCACGAAAGAACTGTGTTGTAAAATAGGATCCAGCAACATGCATGAGGATTCTACAGCCGTGAGCACCGACGTGCACGTGGGAAGTGCATCCGGGGTTGGAGCCCCAGCTGGGACCACTTCTGCCTTCGGGGAAGCCGACTGCACCTGAAGGCTCAGCTTTGTCTTTTTAGGATGAGAGAAGTCAGTTTTGTTCTGAATAGATCACGGGGTAGTTTGAAACAAAATGGAACATGGGCCAGGGTGTCCAGCTGGGCTTGTGAACCACACAGCATCAGAAGACACAGAGACTGGGGTGACGCCCAGGACTGAGGTGGCACCAGGAAAGGTCGGGCTGCTCCTTCTTCGAGCAATCCATCAGCCGCCCCCACACTCTGAAGGGGATGCTCAGTCCTGGGGCCCAGTCTCCTCGGAGAAAGCACAACCTGGGGCCAGAGATAAGCAGAGGCTGTAAGTGCACCCACTCACACCCCTCTCCGGTGCCCCTCGTGGCTTTATGGCATCTGGGCTCCACCCTCCCCCCACCCCACCCCCGGTACCAGGCTGCAGCCCCGGAGGCTGCGCCAGATGTTGGGAGGCTTATTCGCGGTTTCAGGGAAACTGCAAGGCCGATAAGAGGGAAAGGAGACCTCATTGCTGCGTCCCTGGTGGCTCTAATCCTGGTGGTGACCTGTCCCCAGAGCCGCACTTACAATTCGCCCTTGTGCTTCGATGCTTCCCGATCAATTTTCTAGCATCAAAACTACCTATCGAAATTAATTCTCTTTGCTAAATGTGCACCGTAACCATCTGCCTTCCGGAAAACGAGTTCCTGCGTATGACTAATTTCACAGTAGTGATTCCTTAATTGTCTCCTCACTTTTAATCAACAACAAGAGTGTTTGTTTCTTATGAAATATATTGTGCGAGGGTATGAACTTGCTGAACCATTTCAGAACCTCCTGTTTGAAACCAAATGAAGGTGAAGGAGGTGTGGGAGGGACAGAGAGCAGGTTGGAAGTCCGTGGGTCGAGGTCTTGGAGACCCAGGGTGCAGGGGTTGGGGGCGGGTGTTCAGAGGGATTGGCCTGGAAATGTGGAATTATGAGTGAAGGGAAGTTGGCTCCATGGGAAGAAGAAGGAGGAGGGAAGGGAAGCTGGTTCTGCCTGGTGGGATACATTGTTGAGTCTCTGGGCCAGAGCAGAGAATTCTCACAGCAGGTGATCGAAGATGCCAACAGGGAGAAGACACACAGAATAAAAAAAACCTGCGAAACAGGATCTAGAGATTGCCAGAGGGATGTTTGAAGGAATGCCAGGAACGTCATTTCTGGGCCTGAGGCCCTTTTATCTTTATTTTTTCCACTTTTCTCCGGGAGTATCTAGGATCTCCAGGCTGAGGCACTATGAGAATGTCAGATAATGTTCCCCCATTAGGAGGCCGGGAGGTGGGTCTCCCCTGTCCCTGGTGCTCTCGAGGCACAGTGCAAGTCCTGGAAAGGCCCCCAAAAGAGTCTTTTCAGTTAATTGCTCACCCGAGAGAGAGCGGTGGGCTGAGGGGCTGAAATCCTCAGTTCTGAGTTGTGATCTTGTCACTCCTTGCCTGGGGGGTTACCTTCGACAAATGACTGAACCTCTGAGTATCATTTTTGTCTATGCCTGTGACGTGTTTCCAGTGCCTTTTCCTGTGCTTCTGAGAAGCTGTGAAAATCTCAAAAAGAGACAAATATCATAAAGGACATATACTTTTGCACCTTGTTTTCCTATTAAACAATGCTTTTTGCAATCAATGCACATTGAATCACAGGCATTTGATTCGTCGACATTGCTGTCCTGTAATATTTCACAGAATGAAAATGTCAGTTTATTCATTTTTTCTGAGCGACTTTCTGCATGTTCCTTTTTATTCTTTTTCATCATAGCTAATAATGAGGCAGTCATGAACATCCTTGCTTCATCTCATTGTGAGACTTGCCTGACATGTGTCCCCAGAAATGAAATAGCTTTACCAGATATGATGAAACTGCTCTCTAAAAAAATTGTTACCAGTTTACAGGTCTGAAAGCAGCTCCGGAGAGTTCCTGCCCCTCCCATGCTTCTCCTTATCTGCACCCCAGTGGTTGGTATTATGAGATGTTATCTTTTTCTATTTGATGGGTATAAAATTGTATCACACCGAAGTTTTAATGGGCCTCTCTTCTTGGTAGACACGTTCAGCATCTTTCTGTACAGTTAAATGGCCACTCTGATTTTCTCTTGCTGATTATGCAGTCCATGTTCTGCCCATTTCTTTTCCACTTTGTCATCGATTTCCTGACAATTCGGACTGGGATAGTTGTCAGTCAATAGGTTCTGTTTCCGCACAAGGGGGTTTTCTTTAGCTTTGTTTACTGTGTCTGTTAAAGCCTTACACTATGTTCATTCATGTTTTTTCCTTATTGGAAGCACCCTTTGGGTTTTTTTCCTTATCCTCATAACACAAAAACATTCTGCCATGTGTTCTGCCAATATTTGAAAATATTGCTTTACTTGGTAAGTCTGTCAACCCTCTCAAACTTATTTTTAAGGATTGTATAAGGCGGAGATCAGATTTCCATTTTTTTTCTAAGTGGATAGCCGGTCGTCATATACCTTTTACTGTGTTATCTATTATTTTCCACTGTGTTCTATGCAGTTGATCAAACATCCATGAGTTGTTTTTGGGTTCTCTGTTTTCTGTTCCAATAGATGCTTTTTTTTTTTTTTTAAATTTCTACATCAACCCCCCAGTACATTAATTTCTATGACTTTCTAATGAGTCTTCATACCTGCTAAGGAAATTCTCCTGCTCCTCTGTTCTTTTTTTTTCCAAAATTTATTGATTTTTTATATTTTTCCATAAATTTTAGGCTTATTGCATTAAGGTCCACCCTGCCAGGATGTTCACTGGCTATAACAAACTTATGTTGATTTAAGATTCATAAACATAGCTTATCTCTTTATTTATATATTCTTTTATGTCCTTGAGTAAAGTGGCACAATTTTCTCCTTAGTGTTGTAAACTGTAAAAGAAAATTTTTGCAGTCCAGAGGTCTTATTTTTTTTTATAAGTCACATCATGCTGTGAACTCACAGGGAAAGGGTTCCCGCAGCCCAGACTCCTCCTCAGAGGTTCTGAGCTTCTCTGGGTAGAGCAAGCTGGTGCTCCAGGTGAACCCAAATACCTTTCTCTTTGGCTTCCTTCTTTTTCAGATAATGTCTTTCACGTGCTTCTGGAAGCTGTCTTGGCTCTTAGAAGCTTAATATGCTCACGACATATATTAGCTCTCCTGGCAAGAACCTTGCCCTTCACTTGTTTGTTTACATTGCCAACACCATGTGGGGTAACACAGTTGGCTTTTTCAGTTTTGCCATAGTGGGTCATTCTGTTTGGAACAGTGCCTGTGCCCAGGGATGTGCACTGCATCACCTTCCCTGTAGATTCCCATGAATGTGGCCAAAGGCGCAACTCCATGTTTCCTAAAAAGCCCAGAGTATATGCAGCAGGGCCGTCCCCCCTCTCGCCATTGCATTGGTCACTTTGGCCAATTACTGGTGGTTACGCCAAAAGGGAGTTTATAACCATGGTGTCTTATATTTATACCTCATGGTTTTGCTGCTTTTGGAAATGGAGCTAGTTTTTAAATTGCATTTCTAATTATTTTTTTGATGTTTTATGTAAATGTTATTTATTAGGGTCTGTGATCAAAGGAACAAGGCTGATACAAAAGCGAAGTTCAAGCAAAGCTTTATTTTGCACCAAGCATCGGATTTTCACTGGCTGGGCCAGGGTTGCCTCTAAGGAGGGAAGGACAACCCCCTTGTCCTTCAGGCTGGTTTTTATAGGGCAACCCTGAACCTCGAACTAACCTGAGTCATGTAGCTACCTGAGTTAATTTGCATCTCCATTGCTCTTGGAACCGGGAGGTTGAGGGCATTTGGGCCTTCCCACCTGGTCCTAAGTACCGGGAACTGACTGCCCATTCTTAATTTGTATCTCCATTGCTCCTGGAACCAGGAAGTTAACTGATTGGGCATCTCCCCTAATCTGGCTCGCCTTTGTTTTCCAGGGGCTCTTTGCCCATATTTCCTGGAGCTGTTTTTCTGAGTAAACAGCAAGGTGGCTTGGACTTTTAAATAGGTCATTACATTATTTATTTTTATTTTTTATTAATTATTGGCAAAATTATGTGTGTCTTTGTTTCTAAAGAGTGACTAAATATTGAACCATTAGAAACCCATCAGTAAAGAAGGTGTTGTATGTATATAAACACACAATGGGATAGTACTCAGCTGTCAAAAAAGATGAAATCTTAACATTGACATCGATGTGGGTGGAACTATAGGGTATTATGCTAAGCAAAATAAGTCAATCAGACAAAGACAATTATCATATGGTTTCACTCATATGTGGAATTTAAGAAACAAAACAGAGGCTCATAGGGGAAGGGAGGGAAAAGTAAAATAAAATGACATCGGAGAGGGAGATAAACCATAAGAGACTCTTAACCCATAGGAAACAAACTGAGGGTTGCTGGAGGGGAGGGGGTGGGGGATGGGGTAACTGGGGGGTGGGCACTAAGGGGGGGCACCGTGCTGTGATGAGCACTGGCTGTTGTATGCAAATGATGAATCACTAAACTCCACATTAGAAACTAATGATACACTATATGCTAACTAATGGAATTTAAATAAAGTAAGTTTTTTAAAGAAAGAAACGCATCAGTTTAACAAAAAAGCACACTGTTCTTATGACAGTCCTCTGCATTGTCCTTCTCTTTCTATCCTTTTCCTCCACGCCTCAAGGGGATAGCTTCTGTCCTGAATTTTGTTTTGAACGCTTTCTTGAAATTCTTTAAAGCTTTATCTTATGTGTTTCTTTCCCACAAAATATATTTTATGTTTTATCTGGTTTTGTTCTTTGCCTAAACGAAATCATACTGTATGTCTTCTTTTTCTTTTTAATTAAGATTTTGTTTATTTATTTGACAGAGAGAAACACAGCGAGAGAGGGAACACAAACAGGGGGAGCAAGAGAGGGAGAAGCAGGCTTCCCACCGAGCAGGGAGCCCGATGCGGGGCTCAATCCCGGGCCCCCCGGATCATGACCTGAGCTGAAGGCAGTCGCTTAACCAGCTGAGCCACCCAGGCGCCCCTGTATGTCTTCTCCTCATTGTTAGGTACATGGAGTCAGCCCTGTAGATATACATCATTATAAGGTATTCATCATCATTATCATTATCATTATATGACTACAACCACTTATTTACCCATTCTGTCACTGATTGCATTGCTTCCAGTCATTTGCTATTGTAAACATTCTGTCATGAACATCCTTAGAATTTGCAGGAGCCCATGTACCAGAATATCTCTAGGATATATCTAGGGTTAGAATTGCAGGGTGATAGGTATACACATCTTCGAATTTACTAGGTGATGCCAAATTGGTTCTCCAGGTGTCCCCACCATGAGCAGTATGTCCGTTGCTTTGTGTCCTCCCCAATGCTGGATATTGTCAGATTTTAAAATTTTAAGCTTTTTTTTTTGGTGGCCATTTTAAGGGTTGTTTAATTGAAGCTTTGTTTCTAAATCTATAAGTGGAAACAAAGTGTCCTCCCGATCCATCCACCCATTTGCTGATGTTGGCATAAGGACTGAAGTTAATGAGGGGAAAAATAGACATGGAAATATTTTGTAAATTGCAAAGTCTTCTTTTTTTATTCCAAGAGTGTTTAGTATTCAGCAAAAATTAAAAAATCATAATTCATCATATAAAGAGGTGCAAGGTGTATGATAAAATCCAAAGGAAATTATTATTTATCATAAGATTCTTTTTTTATAGTTTATTTTATTTTTTCAGTGTTCCAAGATTCATTGTTTATGCCCCACACCCAGTGCTCCATGCAATACGTGCCCTCAGTACCCACCACCAGGCTCTCCCATCGCCTTACCTCCTCCCTCCAAGACCCTCAGTTTGTTTCTGAGTCCAAAGTCATGTTTCATTTCCCTCCCCGAATTACCCTACTTCCCATTTCCTTTCCTTCTCCTACTGTCCTCTCTATTACCCCGTATGCACCACAAGAAAGTGAAACCATCTTCTCTACTTGGTTTATTTCACTCAGCATAATCTCTTCCAGTCCAGTCCATGTTGCTACAAAAGTTGGATATTCATCCTTTCTGACGGAGGCGTAGTATTCCATTGTATATATGTACCACATCTTCTTTATCCATTCATCTGTTGATGGGCACCTTGGCTCTTTCCAGTTTGGCGATTGTGGCCATTGCTGCTATGAACATTGGGGTACATATGGTCCTTCTTTTTACTACATCTGTATCTTTGGGGTAAATACCAGGTAGTGCAATTGTAGGGTCATAGAGTAGCTCTATTTTTTAAATTTTTAAAAGATTTTATTTATTTGTTTGACACACAGAGAGATCACAAATAGGCAGAGAAGCAGGTAGAGAAAGAGAGGGAAGCAGGCTCCCCGCTGAGCAGAGAGCCCGACATGGGACTCCATCCCAGGACCCTGAGATCATGACCTGAGCCTGAGCCACCCAGGCGCCCTCTATTTTTAATTTTTTAAGGAATCTCCACACTGTTTTCCAAAGCGGCTGCACCAACTTGCATTCCCACCAACAGTGTAAGAGGGTTCCCCTTTCTCCGCAGCCTCTCCAACACTTGTTGTTTCCTGTCTTGTTAATTTTGGCCATTCTGACTGGTGTAAAGTGGTATCTCAGTGTGGTTTTGATTTGAATTTCCCTGATAGCTAGTGACGCTGAATATTTTTCATGTGTCTGTTAGCCATTTGTAAATTGCAAAGTTTTCTATGTGCTTAGGATGCTACGAACATCAGTAAATTAAAAGCCTCTTGGAGCATCAGTAAACAACTCCTTCCTCTCCAGGCTGAATGATTCCCAAACTCATAAAGTCCCTAGTACCATAGCCAGAGGCAATGCACCACGCTGTGACAGACACGGTTGTCTCAGCCCATCTTTTGAAAAAGGAGAAACCTCTGACTTCATAGAGTCTTTTTTTTTTTTTTTTTGGTCATTTTTTTTTTATTGTTACTTAAATTTTTTTCCCCAGTGTTCCAAGATTCATTCCCCATTCCCCACACCCAGTGCTCCATGCAATAGGTCTTGAGCTGGGTTGATACTGGAATCAAAACAAAGTGAATTAAAAAACAATAACTCAGGGCACCTGGGTGGCTCTGTCAGTTAAGCGTCTGACTCTTGATTTTGGCTCTGGACATGATCTCAGGGATGTGAGATCGAGCCCCAAACCCCAAGCTCCACGTGGAGCCTACTTAAGATTCTCTTTCGGTCTGTCCTCCCCTGCCCCACTCTCTACCTCTTAAAAAAAAAAAAAAAGGAAACAAAGAAAAGAAAGGCAGTGACTCTGGAAAAGTTTTCTGTATCTTTGTGTGTGGGGGGGAGCCCGATATAGGACTCCATTCGAGGACCCTGGGATCATGACCTGAGCCAAAGGCAGATGCTTTACTGACTGAGTCATTCAGGATTCCTGAGAAAATTCTTTTTTTTTTTTTTTAATTTTATTTAAGAAAGAGAGAGATCACAGGTAGGCAGAGAGGCAGACAGAGAAAGAGGAGGAAGCAGGCTCCCTGCTGAGCAGAAAGCCCAATGTGGAACTCGATCCCAGGACCCTGAGATCATGACCTGAGCTGAAGGTAGAGGCTTAACCCTCTGAGTCACCCAGGTGCCCCCTAAATTCTTGAAAAATAAGTAGAGCTGCATTTTGGGAACTTGATTGCAAATGTGTCAGCAATGCATATCCAATGTTCAACTAGTTCCCAGGATCCCTTCACTATGAAGGTTAAACACCTAAGTGATGACTGCAGACTTGACCATTTTCTGCACAACTGTGTTCTGTTTGTCTATGTTTTCTTTCCCCTCCTCTAACGCTTTCTCACTTTCAGAGCAGTCCCCTACTCTACCCTATAATCTATATGCCTGCTCTGATGATCGACAGACCTGAAATGTTCTGCAAAAGCAGAAGGTGATTTCATATTATTAGCACTTTTACAAATCAGGTAGGCTTAAACCACGAGAATTTTGGCCTAACAATTCTGCTGGTTTAAATCACCCGTGGGTGTGAATGTGGAATGCCGGCTGCAGCTGTCAGACCGCTCCAGGGCACCCACAGCTGATGATTAAAGCTTTTAGGCGTGCTCAGGAAGAAAAGATAAGGGTTTTGTTCAGGTCTCTCTGCTGCTGACTGAGGTCCAGACCGTCGGGTTCTATGGAAGAGCTCGATTAGAGCACAATGAGAACACCCGCAAGATATGATCTACGCATGCATCCGTGCGTGTGTGAGTTACTGAGCCTTGTATGGAAGGCTCTGGAAAAATTCTGAAGTTGGCCAAACCAGTAAGAATCAGCAGTTCCTGAAAACAGAAACCGGGTCTCTGAGGCTATCAGTATGTGAGTATGTGCAAATAGCATATATTTTATGAAGACAGAATGCACAGGGACCACTTGGAATCACAAGATCTCCACTGTTGACTTTTCTTGGTCTTCCCAGGGAGCAGTACCCGGATCCATAAACATCCAGAATAGAGCTATGCAGTACCTACTATGTGTCAGGCAATGGTGCTAGGGGCTGGTGATAAAATGTGGACCGAAGGACAGGGTCCCTGCCTTTCGGGAGCTGATCCTCTAGTGGGAGAAACAGGGCAGGTAAGTCAACCAGTAAACATGTGATCAGTTACTGCAGTGCTGTAGGGGGCTTTAGGGAGGCCCCTGGTACGGATAAACGGGGCCGTGCAGACCAAGGTGAGAAGTTCAACTTTCATTCAGAGTAGGAAGCGTTAAAAAGAAAACCACAGGCCCCAAATAGCTGTACTTGGTCAGGCCACCTGTCTAAAACCAGAGCTTAATACTTAACCTAACTTCTGTTTTACCCTCCCTGAAAATACGGGTCTTCACCTGTCAGTCAGGGAGTTGCTGATCAGCAGAGTGAGGTAATCCCTCGTGGAGGCTTTCTCCATCCCCCAAAGAAAGATGAGGTAATCTGCATAGTAAGATCCCCTGTCCTCCCTCTAAGGAGGCCGCGATCTTGCCTGAAACAAGCCTTTCTTTTCTTTGGTTTATGATGTCCTTGCCCCACCCACCCACCCCCTCCTATAAAGACCTTCCCCATTGTACGGCTCCTCAGGGCTCCCATCTGCTGTCTACACGGGGTGCCTTCCAGTTGGTAGATTGTTTAATAATGCCAATTAGATCTTCAAATTCCTCTGTTGAAGTACAACTTCAACAGGGGAAGGACACCATCTAAATGGTGTTATAAACAGATTATTCTGGCTGCCACGCAGTACTTGAACGGGAGGGGCGGGAACGGAAGCCGGAAGCGGAAGAGACCGAAACCCACGCTCCAGGCGTGTGGTCTCAGTGACCTCCCTGGGGGGTGGGTGACAGGTGTAGAGACAAGAGCACAGGCTCAGGGGATTTAGTCAGGCTTCTCCAGTGCCTGTAAAGAGATTTATTATAAGGAATGGCGCACATGACGATTGGTCTCTGTCTATAAGCGGGAGACCTTGGGAAGCTGATGGTGTCGCTGGAGTCAGAGTCTGAGGACTGAGAAGGGGAGAGTCAGTGGTGTGAGTCCTGGTCCCAGGGCACGTGGTCGGGCAGAGAGAACAGACAGTCAGAACTCAGTTCAGCTGTGAGATACCCAGCTAGGGTCAGAGACTTGTCTATTGCTGTGAACTGCCCTCTCCCACCCCTGCCAACATACACACATCAGAATTGGGTGCAGAAGTACACCATCCATAGTTTTGGTGGAAGCAAACAGTGTAGGATGGGGCCATTTTATTGAGACAAGAAAGATCAATGAACAAGAGTAGACAAGATAAGTCTGAGACACTGGAGAGATTTCAGATAATAAAGTGGTTGAAAATTAGTCTAAGCCTCCTGGGGAAGTCTGAATGGAGGGAGACGTGGGTTTGAGTGTCTTAAACATGGTGACAAAGTTGCAGGACAGATGAGAATCTGAGAGGGTGCTGGTCCAGGAAAAAATGCTGGGGCACACCAGCTTCGGAGGTGGGATGCAGGGGGACAGTCAACAAAGGAGAAGGAAGGCACAGTCACCAGAGAGAAGGCATATAGCTAGGAAAGTGTGCTGTGCAACAGCCCAGAAGACTCAGACATCACTTAGGAGAGACAGAAAAGATCACCTCACACCTGTCACAACGGCTAAGATCAACAACACGGGAAAAAACAGGTGTTGGTAAGGATGTGGAGAAAGGGGAACATTTGTCCATTGTTGGTGGGAATGTAATCTGGTGCAGCCACTCTGGAAAACAGAATGGAGGTTCCTTAAAAAATTAAAGATAGAGCTACCCTATGACCCAGGAATTGCACTACTGGATATTTACACAAAGTATACAGAAGCACGGATTCTAAGGGATATACACACTTCGGTGTTCATAACAGCATTATTTCCAACAGCCAAACTGTGGAAACAGCCTGTGCCCATCAACAGATGAGTGGGTAAAGAAGATGTGAGATTAGATATAGATATAGATAGATAGATATTGAAAGATGGAATATTACTCTGCCATAAAGAAGAATGAGAGCTTGCCATTTGCAACAACACGGATGGAACTAGAGGGTATTATGCCAAATGAAATAAGTCAGTCAGAGAAAGACAAATCCAATATGATTTCTCTCATACGTGGAATTTAAGAAACAAAGCAGAGAGGGAAAATAAGAGAGAGAGAAGGTGAAACCAAGAAAGAGACCCTTATAAGGAAGAACACACTGATGTTACCAGAGGGAAAGGGGGTGGGGGATGGTTAAAAAGGCGATGGGGATTGAGGAGAGCACTGTGTGTATAGAAATGCTGAATCACTGTATTATGCCATTGAAACTAATTACACTGTATGTTAACTATATTGTAATTTAAAAAAAAGAAAAAAGTGGGGTGGGGAGAAGAAAAGCAGACGCTGATGAAGGTGGGAATAAGAGTGATAATGGCGACATTAGCAAGTACTGCTAAACGTCAGGACTGTGCTAAGTACCTTCCATGATTTATTTTACTGAGTCCTCAGCTCAACTTTCTGGGGAAGGTGTTCTTACTGTTTTTCAGCTGAGGCCAGGAAAGTGAGGGGAAATTGAAAGACAGCAAGTAATCTGCTCAAGACCACACAGATAGAGAGGAGATGAGGGCAGAAGGACAACAGAGGGGGTGGGGGCAGCTGATGAAGGACCCTGTGACCGCTGTCAGGACTTTGGTTTTTAAATGAAATGGGGAGCCACTAAGGGGTTCTGAGCAGAAGAAAGATGTAAGGCGACTAAGGGATCGCTCTGGCTGATGTGCCAAGAATAAGAATGTATAAGAATAAGCTGTATGGGGCGAGGGTAGAAACAGCCATGATGGTGGGACACAAACAACAGTGACATTGGGTCTGGTTGCTAGTAGTGAAAGTGGTGAGAAGCAGTCAGATTCTGGGTCTATTTGGAAGTTAAACAGAACAGGATTTTTGAAGATATATTCAGTGTAGATTGTGTGAGAAAGAGAAAGATCAAATTTGGCCCCAAGCTTCTTGGTCCTGACATGATGTCCAAAGCCATGATGCCTGGGTGGTCACCAAGACAGAGAGTGCAGACAAAGGAGAGCGAAAGACCCAGGAATGAGCCTGGATCACACAGCTGCCAAGAAAGAGAAGAGGAGGAGCCCAAAAGGAGACAGAAGAGGGGACCAGTGAGTTGGGAGAGAACCTGAGGGTTGGGTCTCAGGCTCCAGCTGAGGAAGGTGCAGCAAGAAGGATGAAGCGATCAACCAGCTCAAGTCTGATGATTACAATGAGTATAAAAGTATAAAATAGTTGCAAGAGAGAGAGAGAGATTGTCCAGAAAAGAGACTTGCTCCTTCTTACCAGGGGTTCAGCATAGAAGTTACAGCTGAGTGGAAGAAAGAATTCTACAGATTTTCAAGGGGGGAGGGATGGAAAGACAGCCCAGCATCTGACAAGATTGGCAGCGTTCAGAAAACACTGAGATGCTGTGCCTAAGGAAATGGGTTTGTGTATGTCTGTGTGTGTAAGGGAGTGGGGAATAATAGTGGGGGAGGCCAGAATAGACCAGGGTAGATCAGGAGAACCTTATGAGGAGCCACTGGTGAGTATCCAGAATAATGGACATCATCTTGCACTTCATACTCCTCCTTTTGGCTGATGGTGGATGGACTTGGAGGTAGGGAGGAGGAAGCCAGGACACTGCTGCTGTTGTCCCGGAGGGAGATTACAAGGGTTTATGGGAAATCGTGATTTTTATCTTGGAAGAAGGAATACTCAGTACTTTTGCACTGCAAGTACTCTGATGAACAAAAGTTCGTAAATCAAAATTCTTTATTTAAATTCAACTTAGCATATAGTCTATTGTTAGTTTCAGGGGTAGAGTGATTCATCAGTTGCGTCCAGTGCTCGTTACATTCCGTGCCCTCCTTAATGGCCATCACCCAGTTACCCCATCCCCCCCATTCACCTCCCCTCCAGCAACCCTCAGTTTGTTCCCTATAGTTGAGATTCTCCTATGGTTTCAGTTTTGAAAATTTTTAAAAGTTCCTAAGTTCAGGGCGACTGGGTGGCTCAGTGGGTTAAAGCCTCTGCCTTCGGCTCAGGTCATGATCTCAGGGTCCTGGGATCGAGGTCCGCATTGGGCTCTCTGCTCAGCAGGGAGCCTGCTTCCTCCTCTTTCTCTGCCTGCCCCTCTGCCTAATTGTGATCTCTCTCTTGTGTCAAAAAAATAAATAAAACCTTTAAAAAAAAAGTTCCTAAGTTCTTTAGCAATGACTTAATTTACTCTTGATATTATTAGAGCTAATTAGAACAAAGTAGAAAGTGTGAATTTGCCTTATCTCCTAGAGAAGCCTATGGAGGTTTTATTATTGCCAATCCCATTTCACAGATGGAAAAACTGAGGCACAAATAGGGGAAGTAAATTGCCCGTTGACACCCAGCTAATAAGCAAGTGGCTCTGCCTTGTTTTACCTGGTGAGTTAAGTCAGTTGAAGAAACAGAACACAGGCTCTCTCAACTAAGAACTTAATGAGGTTATAAAGCAACCAAAGGCATTTATTTGGGGTTTAGTAATTGCTCTCCAGGAGACAGAGTGGATAGACGTTGAAACTGCTGGCATGGAAGGAGGGGGCGCAGGTTTCTAAAGACAAAATCCACAAGGTTACATAAGTTGTTTTGAAAGAATTAGGAAATTATGATTGGTGCTGGCAGAATTTGAACGGACTATCTAATATACCATTGGCTATTTGGCTAACAGGCATCCAAAGGAGAAGGATTTGTTCCAGGAGGTGGTTGGAGTGTGCAACTGACCAAATTCAAAAGCTTGTGGTGTTCTGAGAATTGAAATGGGAGAGGTGCATAGACCCTGTTTCCTCAATATCCTCCCGACTCTACTTTGAGTGACTCTCATAGCCATCCCTACTCTATCCTGAATCTTCTTTCATAGCTATAACTATTAACAAATCTATGAGGAAAAAAATATGTTCTGATGGAGCAGCCTCGGGGAAAGCACCAGTGATAGCCAGACTCTCACCTGGGACCAAAAGAGCCCCCAGTGGATGAGACCTGTCAGAGGTCTGATTTCTGAGTAAAGGCTGCACGTCAAGTTTGAGAAGGTTCTGAGCTGATGTTGAGGTGGTAAAGGGCAAATGGAGAAAAGAGATACAGAGAAGATAAGGTTGACCAGTTGGCTGTGGAGAAAGATGGAGAAGACATCCTGGGAGGTGCCCTATTTTCTGGCTCAGGGATGCTGGCACACAGGAGTGGAATAGTGTCCTTGATTTGTGATACTTGAAATCCAAAGCAAGAGCTCCCTTCTGACCACCCACAACCACTGGGTTCCTGTCTCCGTGCCTCAAAAGGGATTCTCCTTATGCGACCCTGTTTATACAACTGGTGTGGGATAGACACCCTGCCAAAGTGTCCCTGGCAGCCTTACCATAATGAATGTCATTTGTATTTTGACCCCACTCTGTCCTCAGCTCTACTTCCTGTCTTCCCCAACCACACACTGTTGTTCGAACTATCCACCTCCACCTGGGGTCTTTGTGCCTTTGACTGTGCGACAACTTCCTTCTGCTTCAGAAGCTCCCAGTTATATTTCAAGAGCCTGTTTACTTTCTGAATCATCCAGAAACCTTTCTGCTCCATCTCAGGCAGAATTTTTTGCTCCTTCCTCTGCTGTCTTCCTAGATTTTGAAAATGTCTCCTCTGCTAATCTAAGAGGAGGAACTCTTTACTTTTCATCTCAATATTTGCTGAGTTTATGAGAAGCACTCGGTAAATAGTGAAGACATGAGCAAACAAACGAATGTCTGAGATGTGTAAATTAGACCTTGTCCTCAGTGGCTTGTTTTGCTACCTAGAAATAGCAAAGTTTTAGTAGAGCCATGGAATGAAGATATGTAGCACTTGGCTTTTTGTCTGGAATCCCTCCATCACCACTTACCATCTATCCAGGGGAATCACCCATCCTTTGAACCTGAGTGTGTCTTCTCCACCGTAAATCCAGGTGGCTATTTCCCACCCGGGGGCGACATCACTGTGAAGGTTCAGCTGGTGAGCGCATGCTGTGCTGTGGTACCACACCGCCATATTTAGTGGCTCTCAGGAAGTGGTGGCTGGTGGTGGTGAGGACAGACAGTTAGTTTGTTGCATCGTCTCCTCCTGTGATGGGGTTATCTCTTGAAGGAATGATTTTTGTGAGTTGAATTTTATCTCTCAAAAAGGTATGTTGAAGCCCTTACTCCTCCAATGGGTTACTGTGACCTTATTTGGAAATAGGGTCTCAGCAGATGTTATAAAATTAAGATGAAGTTATGCTCCACTAGCGTGGGCCCTAATCCAAAAATTGATGTCCTGATAAGAAGAGTGGATTTTGTTTCTTTTGTTTTGTTTCTTCAGCTTTTTTGAGGTATAACTGACAAATAAGACCGTATGTATTTAAAATGTATGATATTGTGTTTTGACATGTAAAATATTTACCACGACCCAGTTAATTAACACATCTATCACCTCACAGAATTACTCTGTGTGTGTGTGTGTGTGTATGTGTGTGTGTGTAGTATTACTAACTAGAGTCACCATGCCTCCATCAGATCCCCAGAACTTGTTCATCTTATAATTGAAATCTTGTACCCCTTGACAACATCTCTTCATCTCCCCCAGCACCCCAGTGCCTGGAAACCACCATTCCACTCTCTTTGTGAATTCAACCTCTTCCTCTCCAAAGCTGACATATAAGTGTGGTCACACAGAATTTAACTCTCTCTGTCTGGTTAATTTCACTTAGCATGATGTTCCCAAGATTTATCTGTGTTGTTGCAAATGGAAAGATTTTTTTCTTTCTCATGGCTGAATAATATTTCATTGCATGTGTATATGTACACATACATACATATATATACATTGTATATATATATACACATGTATATCACATTTTTATACATTTATCAATGGATTTTTAGGTGGTTTCCATATCTTGGCTTTTTGTGAATGTACTGTAACAAACATGGCGGTACAGATATCTCTTCAAGATACTGATTTTGTTTCTTTCGGCTATTTATCCTGGGATTGCTGGGTCATCTGGTAGGTCTATTTTTAATTTTTTGAGGAACCTCCATACTGTGTTCCATAATGGCTATACCAATTTATACTCCCCCTAACGGTGTACAAGTTTCCCTTTTCTCTACATCCTTAGCAACACTTACCTGCTGTCTTTTCGATAAAAGCCATTCTTGTAGGTATAAGGTGATGCCTCACTGTGGTTTTAAGTTGAATATCCTGGATGCTTAGTGATATTTTCAGGTACCTTTTGGCCATTTGTATGTCCTCTTTGGAAAACTATCTATTTGGGACCTTTGTCCATCTTTAAATTAGATTACTTGTTTGCCACACCCCCTTTTTTTGCTATCGAGTTACAGAAGTTCCTTATGCATTTTGAATATTAACCCCTTTTCCAACATAGAGTTTGCAAACCTCTTCCTTCATTCCATTATTGTCTTTCATTTCATTGACAGTTTTCTGTGCTGTGCAGAGCTTTTTAGTCTCGTGTGTTTATTTTTCTTTTGTTGCTTGTGCAGCAACCAAAGATTCAGTGACCTGGCATTTGTGGGAAGTGTCAGACACTGCGGAGCCCGTGGGTATGACACGAGGTGCTGTCTGGCCCCAAATATAAATGGGAACGTCTCCCAAGGCTTTAAGGGCAGACATTGAAACAGACTGAGAAACACCTGTGCGTCCCTCAGAAAGAGGGAGAACAACGCATCTTGCTAAGAGCAGCAACGTTTAGAATGTGCATGAAATGAACACTCTCATACCCAGCCTGGGCGAGTACAGCACAGCATGTGTTTCTCACCATGGAGATAGTCTTTATTTGACTTTAATCACCTTTCAATGAAAGGGTGGTTCCCCTCAGTACTATGTAATTACAAACCTTGCAAATACACTTTATCTGGCAGTGCAACGTCTTTAAAAATGAGAGTTCACTGCGTTAACTTGGTGGTGGGAGAGGGTATGAAATAGAAGCCTGGCTGAATGCAAGAGATTCCTATCAAGAAAGAAGAAGGCTACCAGTATTCCATTAAAGCGCTAATACGAGCCTACCGTTGGGCTTGTTCTCAAACTAGACGTTCATACAAGAGATGCGGATTTGGCCTTTTCTTCTCAGGGATCTAATAAACATCCTTGTGTATCTAACCATCCTGGCAAGACAAAAACAGGCGGAAATGAAAGCAAAACTTCTAACTGTTTTCAAAGTAGGTTTGGGAGAGGAGAGCACACACTGTTTTCCAAGAGATAGACGTAACAGCTGCTGGTGCAATAGTAACAGGGAGGCCTGGTGGTGAGGCGGGCATGGTTTCAGCCCATTGTCCCCTCGGGCTCTCTCTCTCCGGTCCGGACTGACCTATCTCGGACCGCCTGGCAGGACCGTGGTCACTGGGATTGGGTATTCCAACGCACTGCAGTCATCTGAGAGGAACACCAAATCCTGGAAAAGATGTGCAATAAGCAACGATATTACTGACTGTGGTCCCAGAGCCCATGCACAACCACAGCTTATCTTCAAAGACTGTTTCTTCTGTGTGAAAACGCCCCATCCCTTACTCTCTCAAGGGGAACTGAGTTTCCACATTCCCACAGAACATGATATAATGCTGCATTATAAATATAAATAATACTGTATTGTAATTATGTCTTCTTCCTGTCCTCCTCCGCAGACCAAGGGGAGAGAGGAATGAGGAGGGTGATGGGTGTGGGGAGGAAACCTGTAAGAAAACTTTGATGCGTGAATAAATAAATTAAACTCAATAGCTAATTATTTACCTTGATGACTTACTCTGGGCCTGGGCTAGTGCTAGGAACTCTATGTGTGGTCACTCTGTTATGGTTCTTAGGATCAAAGGACTTAGTGTAGCTCCCCCACTCCACACACGTGGTCAGGGTGTACTTATTATTATCCTTCCAACAATGGCATGCGGTGGGCATAATTATGTCTCCAGTTCACAAACGAGGGAACTGCTGCCCAGAGAGGGGGCCAGTTGCTCCCATCTGGAAGATAGATGGGAGCTCAGGTCTGTGTGATGGGGGGCCTCTGCCGCTAGGTCCCCCTGACCCTGCTTTCTTCAGTAGTGTTGATTTTCTGCATTTTTCTGTCTCTTTTCCCTCTTCCACCACAAGCCTCTTATCACAGATCATTTAAAGCCCCTCTTTTAGAAAGTCTCCTCCGATCTGGTGCTCTAGAACTCCCTCAATTCATGGCCTTCTCCCCCCACTCCTACCCCATTTGGCTCCCAGCAGAGTCTGTCTTACGTGGCTAACATGTGGTCCTGGCTGTTGTCCCAACACCAGTATGAGCTCATGGAAAGGAGGGCCTTGTCCCAAGTGTCCGTCACTCATCAAGGCTGAGGAAGGGCTTTGTGAACTGGAAGCACCCCGAAACGTTTCTCTTCCCCCTCCTGCCTCCCCCTGCCTTCCTCTTCTGAAAGCCCTGAGCACCCTAGCTGACAAGCAGAAAAGGTATTTTCAGTTGAGTCCCTTACTCTTCTGCAGAACGAGTTCATGATGGTGTACAGTTTCCTCACTCTGTCCTTCAAGGCATCTACCTGGGCCACCTTCCAACACTGGGGCGACGCCACAAAGTCCCGAAGCTTGGCCAGCACACAGTAATTCTGGGAGTGGACAGCAGGGAGGGCATCATGGGTGAAGTCAGTAGCCAGAGGGACAGGAGCTGGGGGCTCCTGCATCCTTCGGCACAGGGTCTCTCCCCACACCCCCCCCTCCCGCCTGCCCAGACAGGAAGTCCCTCTTACATGTATGTCCAGGTAGAGCGTGGGCAGGTATCTCACACAGGGCTCCTGCGGACAGGAAGGCATGTTACAAGGCCGCCCATAGGGATGCACCCTGATGGTCACAGAAGGCTCTCTATCACCCGGCGACGGCCAGCCAGCCCCAGGGCCTTCCTTGGTCTGATTTACACACACACACACACACACACGTATGGATTTGAATACCTATGCATGGTCAGAAAGCTGAAATACTCTTCCCCAGAAGGTTATAGCAGCAGTTACCTCTAGGTGGTACAATATTTATTTTCTTCTTTGTCCTTTGTGCATTTCCAACTGGTCTATGAAGTACAATGGTCTCCCCCTTATACGTGGGGGATAGAGTCCACGGCCCCAGTGAATGTGGGAAACCGTAAATTGTACTGAACCCTATAGATAGTATTTTGTTCCTACACATATGTGCAAACCTGATAAAGTTTAATTTATAAATTAGGCACAGAAAGAGATTAATAATAATTACTACTAATAAAATAGAACAATTCTAATAACATATTGTCATAAAAGTTATGTGAATGTGATCTGAGTCTCTATATCTCTTCCTGTGCTCTACTCACCCTTCTTGTGATGATGGGAGATGATAAATTGCCCACGTGATGAGATGAGTGATGTGGGCGTGTGATATAGGGTTAGACTCCCACTGACTTTCTGACCATATGTCAGAAGGGAGCTCATCTGCTGCCGGGTTGCTGTGGACCACGGGACATTGAAACCGCACATATGGAGACCTACTGTGCATGCCTTTTATAATTAGGAAAAACATACACCTCACTTAAGTTTTAAAAGAAAATAAAAGGTGTTAGGGTATCATAACCCCACATCTGAGAAACATTACATTTTGTCTGAAGCGTTTACAAGGAGCGAAGAGACACTTTTAACTTTTACCAAAGCTTTAAGTGGGGGAGGGGCAGAAGGAGAGAAAGAATCTTAAGCAGATTGTCCCCTGGGCTCAGAGCCCAATTTGGGGCTCCATCTCACGACCCTCAGATCATGACCTGAGCTGAAGTTAAGAGTTGGATGTTCAACTGACTGAGCGTCGCCCACCCCCAGGCACCTGAAATTGTATCTAAACTTTTGATGAAGTTGGATTCATTTGTTTCTATGCTGGACAAGCAGCTGGGGACCCGGGATGCGGTTCTGGGCAGCCTCTCTGGAACCGTCCCTTTGAGCCCTGGGTCTGCCAGTTAAAAGAACAGTGCTAACAGTGCTCACTTTCCTGGGGTGTCCCTGGCCCATTCTCGCCTCACCCTCGCGATGCCCTGTGTCAGCCTTTTCACAGCCAAAGCACAGGAAATTCAAGGACTGAGCCGTCTGCCCGGGGTACGCAGTAGGGCGTGGGCACGTCCTGGGGGTTCCCTCCTTAGTGCTCCCTCACAATCACCAGGCTGCTGAAGAGAAAAACCTTAGTTCTGTGTTCCTCCTTAACTCCAGATTCCAGCCTCCTCGGGGAGGCTTTTTTCCTTCTTTTCTGTTTTAAGGCAGACCCTCTGCTGGGTGCCGGCAAGTTACCAACAAAGACAAAGCATTGTGATGTCTCTGATAGTCTCCTTGTATTTAAAAAAAGATGCAAACCACTGTCATTCCTACTTAATAAGATGGGAATAAAATGCAAACCCTTGGGATTAACATGGGCCAGAAAAGAAAAACAGTATGTTTTTGTTTTTGTTTTTGTTTTTTCCTGGTCCAAAGGCAAGGACTCACCGAGGGCTCCATGGCCCGCAGGCTCCGGAAGTCACCGGTGACCTCCCGGCTCAGGCTCAGCATCCGGGAGTAGCAGGTCGGGGGAGCCGGCTGCACCGCGGGAGGCCTGGCCAGAAGCAGCAGCTGCAGCAGCGCTGGGAGCAGCCTGGCCGTCATGGTGCGGAGGCAGGCTCACTGAGTGCTGTGGCCGGTGCCTGGCGCCGTCATGGTGCGGAGGCAGGCTCACTGAGTGCTGTGGCCGGTGCCAGCAGCTCGGGGTGGTCCTCCACGCCTCCTCCGCTTCCTGTGGGGCCCAGCCAAGGCCATCCAGCACGCCCACCAGGCCCTGGACACTGGATCCTTTCAGATCTGAAGCCCCCCACCCCCGTGAGAGGAGGGGCTGCCTGCGGGCATGTGGGACACCTAGAAGGGACGCCGGGCCCTTCCTCTCCCACACTGCCAATAGAAGTTTCTCTGTGGGCAGGGGTTTTCCAGAAATGGTAGGACTGGGGAGGGGGTGGGAGGACGAAAGGAAGACAAGGATGGATGAGGGGTGGGCAGTCAGGCTCTGCAGTTAGAAAGAATGGGGACCCTGTTGTAAAGCAGAGCCGAAGCCGGGGAGGGGACGGGGCTGGAAGGGATGGACTGAGCAGCAGGGGTCCAGGGCTTGGGGTCGGGGCCAGGTGTCAGCGTCCACCCAGCAGGAGCTGGGGCCATCATTTTGCCTTGGAGCAGCTCAGTCTTTGCACCCGGAGGCTGGGCTCATTCTGGTGCCTGCGGTTGGAGGGGATGCGTGAGTCTCCCCTTCCCCCCGCCCTGAAGCTAGACCACCCCAAGCCCTCCACACAGGCCCCAGTGCAGAACGGACGCTCAGGAAGGGTTGGTTCTCCAAATGTGAGGCTCTTTGGGTGGCCAGGATCTGCAGGCAGAGCTCCCTATGGACAACCAGTTAAAAGATAGGCTCTGTGCTTAGATACTCAGTGAGGCACTTCTGGTGATGCCCTTGGGCTCTTTCCTCCCTCGTTATATGTGCCATGGGGATAAGAGCACCTAGTTCTGAGGCCCATGGTGAGGAATAAAAGGCCCTGAGCGAAGGTCAGAGTCTCCATTCCCACAAGTGTCCTTGTGAGGCAGCTCCCCAGAGAAGAGTCCCATTTTTCACATGGGAAAACGGAGGCTCGGAGGGCTCCAGCTACTTGTCCCAGGTCGCAGAGCTGGAGGTGGACAGGTCCAGACAGGTGCCCCATCCTCATCCATCCTTCCATGCCCCTGGAGGAGTGAGACCTCCTCCTCGCGGTCAGAGATGAGCTGGGGTCCCTGGGCTGCCCGAGGAAGACTAAGGAACCAGCAAGGAGAAGGAGCCGTAAGTCAGGGAGAGGAAGAGCTTCCCTTGGCACCACCTCTGTGAGAGTCACCCTAGCGGTTGTCACACAGGGCGCTGAGCCCCACAGAATGCGCATCGGGTGAGCGGGGTTATTCCCATATCCCAGCCGAGGAAGCAGACGGTCTCAGCGGACATGAAACTGGTCGAGATCACAAGGCTAATGGGCCAGTGTCTGTCTGTCTCCAAGGCCTCTCTGGGTGTGGCGTCCGGCTCCAGGCTCTTCTGCCTTGTCTGCCCTGAGAAACACCGTCCTGACCCGGGCCTGCGCAGTCCCTGTCCATAAACAGAGTAGCGTCACCCTGGTCCCTTCCAGGCCTGAGGTTTGCTTTACCTAGCTTTCTGGTGTGCTGGCAGGCCTTGGGTCCCCACTGTGTGTTCTGCTCCCCAAGTCATTTGACGCTCCCTGCTCTGCACCCCCGACCCCAGCCCCTCCCACGGCACCTTCAGTGTCAGGCTGCTCCATCTGGAAGGTGAATGTCAAAAATACAGGCAGGAATTCCCCGGCAGATTGAAGTCTTCATCTTCCTGCAAAACTTTCTCCCACTCCCCTTACTGTCCTAAAGCATGAGCCCTGTCTGGGTACTTCATTACGCCGGGAGAGCCGACCAGCCAGAGGTAATGAGCGGGTGACTTTCAGGGCATACCAGTCATTTTCTTTGAATGGATTCTTCGTTGATTGGACACATAGTATCTTTTAAAAATATTTTTTTTAATTTATTTTGGAGAGAGAGAGATTGAGCATGGGGGGGGAGTAGCAGAGGGAGAAGTGGACTCCCCGCTGAGCAGGGAACCCGATGTGGGTCTGAATCCCAGGACTCTGGGATCTTAACCTGAGCCGAAGGCAGATGTTTC
Organism: Spilogale gracilis; assembly: GCA_004023965.1. Classification (NCBI taxonomy): domain Eukaryota; kingdom Metazoa; phylum Chordata; class Mammalia; order Carnivora; family Mephitidae; genus Spilogale; species Spilogale gracilis. Next base: position 82,597 of record PITA01003659.1, on the reverse strand, counting down.
ACCGACAGAGCCACCCAGGCGCCCCTGGACACATGGTATTTAATGAGAGTCTGCAGTGTGCAGGCCCTGAGACGGCCAGGAGAGACAACGCGGTGAGTGCTAGAGATGGAGTGGCTGTCCTCCTGGAGGAGTGCAAAGAGGGCCATTAAGTCCTGACAGCACACGGGGTGATGGAGGGACAACAGACTTCAGGTCTGGCCTCAGGAGGCTCCATCGGCCAGGTGCGGGATGCTGTGGGGAAGTGGGAGGGGTGGAGGTGGGGGCAGGCATGAGCCCGAAGGAATTTGGAAGATCCTCTTCTGCTGGTTTTGAAGAACATGGACGTGCCCACAACCAAGGAACACAGGAAGCCTCCGGAGACTGGAAAAGGCAAAGAAAAAAGGTTGCCCCCTAGATCTTCCAGAAAGGAATACAGCCTTGCCCTTGATTTTAGCCTAGTGAAACCCAGGGTGGACGTCTGACCTCCAGAACTCTGAGAAAGATAGTATTGTTTTAAGCCACTCAGTCTGTGGTGATTTCTTCTAGCAGCCATAGGAAATTACCACAGTATCTCTCTGGGGTTCCGTAGAATAACAGAGATTAAGGTTGGAGGAACTCAGAAATTATCTTCATCAACCTGCCCAGTGCTTGAGTTTCCTTCCCTGTCTCCTGCAGAAAGAGTCTGGTTGCATACTTCCCTAGATGGGGAGCTCATTGCCTGTTGGAGCCACCTTCCAGTCTCTGAGGTGACTCTGGCTAAGGCAAATTCTTCCCAAGATGAAGGGGAGTTGTGATGACTCCCTGGTGCTGCCATCCTTAGCTTAAAATTCTGGTACCTTCTTTCACAGAACTGCCCTCTAGATCCTAAGGCCATCCTCATTCCTCAGTCCCCAAGTTCTCACTGCTGACCCTCCAGACAGACGGGGCTCTCTTTCAGAGCAAACCTCCCCAAACCTTGGACTCTTTTCCATGGAAGTGCCTTCAGGAGTTTTCCCACAGTCGCATCATGATTAACGCCTCGCTGCCTGGAGTCCTTTCTCCTCAGGAGCCATGTTTAAAGCAGAAACCCACCTCTTCCAGTCCCCATTTCAAATTCTTCCCTGGCTCCCCGAGGAAGACTGAGGTCTCCAGCCATCCCTACCGTCCTTCCCTGGTGACGATGGTGATGTGGCTAACTCTGGATGTGCTGCCTGCTCCGAGGCCAGGACAGGTGTTCCTGAAATTATTCTATCATCATCCCTGAGGGTACCAAGGCCCAGAGAAGTTAAGTGACTTGCTCTGAGTCACACAGTATTAGCAGTCACTCGGGCTCATCATCACCATACCCAGGTGGCCTTTCCCTTTCAAGTACACCATTCCCTCTTCTTGGAGCACCTTTCCCTCACCTTGCTTCCCTTGCTGCTTCTCACCCCTCCAGACAGAGCAGAAATGTCACTTTCTCCAGGAAGCCTGCCTTGACCCACAGAGGCTGGATTGGGTCCCTGCTGCCTGCACAGTCTCCCGCAGGCCCTGCACTCTCCTCTGCTCTGCCAGGCATCGTCCACTCTGGCTGTCATCTAATTGCTTACCCATCCCCAACGGGCAGAGCAGGCGCCCTCTCTATGTCTTTGCGTCCAGAGCTGAGGGCCAACACAGAGCATGCGTTCTGTAAATATCTTCCTCTAAGTGGTGGTGACCACCCCTTTATTCATCCTCGTGTGGGACAATATGTTTTACACTATCTGGGACCCAGACTGGAGCACAACCCTTCTTGGGAGGTTTGGTCACAATGAGGCTGTCACCTCCTTGCCTTGGGTATCAATTAGGACTGCAGGTTGCAAGTTACAGAAAACACAGCTTGAGATGCCAAAGGCTGAGTTTATGGAACGTGCAACTGGAAAGTGTAGAGATAGTGGACTTCAGTCACGGTTTGATCTAGGAACTTAATGAAATCATTAAGAAATCATCTTTTCCCCTATTCCATACTGTGATGGTTTTTTTTTTTTTTTTTGATGTATCATCTCTTTTAGGCTATAGTTCCTAGTTATTCAGTCAAAAAGAGATCCAGGTGTTACTGTGAAGGTATTTGTAGATGGATTAAAGTCCACAATCAGTAGACTCGAAGGAAGGGAGATTATCCTAGATATTGTAGGTGGGCCTGACTCAATCCATTGAAAGATATTGAGAGTAGAACTAAGAAGAAGAAGAACATTCTTGGAGAAGAAACTTTGCCTATAGAGCAGCTTCAGCCCATCTTGTGAGTTTTGCTTTGCCTTTCCCGTCAGCCTGCCCTACTATTTAGGACTTTCTTGTCTGGCTTCCGCAACTGTGTCAGCCAATTCCTTATAGTAAATCCCCTTACTCTGTCTTTGTTTCTGTTCTGTTTCTTTGGTAAAGCCTGCATCGACACACATACCATTGGTTCCATCCTACAGCCAGGTATGTGGTCACAGAATGGCTGCCAAGAGAGTCTAGGACACATGCTATTTCATCCCTGACCAAAGATGTAATGTGCCCCCTCTGACCACTAAGGAAATTCCTGAGCATCGTGTTAGTAGGAGAACCCTGCCCTTGTTTGTCTTGTGACCTAGAACTTTCATGGTCTGGGACTCCTTTTTAGCATTTCTAGATAAAGAATGTTTAATCTTTTCCTTCTCATTGTTCAGACTGGCATATTCCAATAAGAGACACAGGTAACCAGGAAAATACTCTTTGTTTCTGGCCCATGGGGTTATGGCAAATTCCTGAGCAGACTCATTGTTTTGCTGGCCTCTTGTTACCTGGCTCCAACATGGAATCACATCTTTCCCGAATGTTCCCTATGTTCCTGTCCTAGGAACATGCTCATGATGGCAGCCAAGGTTGAAATGGCCATGGCCAATTTCAGATCTCTGTTGCCTAATGTCCAGCTGGTAGCTGACTTTGGCAGCAATAGGCAGCACCCAGGGGCAGCTTCTGTTTTGTACAAAACAGAGTTTCAGAGGCTAGTGTCAGAGGCTGGTGTTGAAGGCCATTTCTCTGGCCAAAGGGCCACCTCTGTGTCTCTGCACACCTGCCTGCGCTCTGAGGTCAGAAGCCAGGATCTGGGCATGGCTCTGCCATCAGGACCCAGCAGTGATAGCCAGGAGGTATTTGAGTTGAGGGTAGGTTCAGCCACAACCCAGAACATTGCCTCCAGGGTCCTTGTTGACATCAGTGTTCCTTTGATTGAAAGCAACACATCTCCCCCTGTTTAGGGGAAGTATTTTTGAGTGTGTTACTTGCACTCCTGGCCAACTCAAGAGGAAAGTTGGCCACATGGTCCAGAGAGAAGGAATGAAGACACACGCCAAGGTCGGGCTGTGCTTTTGGGAAGCGATTATGAAAAGAATTCCAAGTTTTAGAATACAGACCCCTCTCTCAGCCTTCAAAACATGGATTCAAATTTGAATGGGATACCGTGTACCGGACATGTTCTCCCAAACGTTTTCCCTGGGCCTGTTTATGCAGAAAGGACTCAAGAAAAAGTCTTTCAAGAAGAATCTCATTTGGCTTCGCAGAAAGAGCACAAGCTTTGGAGTAATACACACTTTAAATCTTACTTCTGTTATGATGCAAACAAATGTTATTATGTGTGCAAATCTTGTCATCCCTCGCTGGCCTCTGACGTGTGGATTTACAGCATTCCCTGCCAAGTTCTCTGGAGATGAAATAAACATGAAGTGACAGGGGTGACTTGGTTTTCCTTTTGTCTTCTCTTTCTTTTTCTTTCTTTTTTAAAGATTATTTTATTTATTTATTTGACACAGAGAGAGAGAGATCACAAGTAGGCAGAGAGGCAGGCAGAGAGACAGGAGGAAGCAGGCTCCCCGCTGAGCAGCGATCCTAGGACCCTGAGATCATGACCCTGAGCCAAAGGCAGAGGGTTTAACCCACTGAGCCACCCAGGCGCCCACCAGCTCCCTATTTTCTTTTTCTTTTTTTTTTTTAAGATTTTATTTATTTATTTGACAGAGAGAAACACAGCAAGAGAGGGAACACAAGCAGGGGGAGTGAGAGAGGGAGAAGCAGGCTTCCCGCCGAGCAGGGAGCCCCATGTGGGGCTCGATCCTGGGTCTCCAGGATCATGAACTGAGCCAAAGGCAGTCGTTTAACCAACTGAGCCACCCAGGTGCCCCAGCTCTCGGTTTTCTTTTTTTTTATATAATTTTTTTTTAAAGATTTTATTTATTTATTTGACAGAGAAACACAGCTAGAGAGGGAACACAAGCAGAGGGACTGAGAGAGGGAGAAGCAGGCTTCCCGCAGAGCAGGGAGCCCGATGCGGGGCTCGATCCCGGGTCTCCGGGATCATGACCTGAGCCGAAGGCAGTCGCTTAACCAACTGAGCCACCCAGGCGCCCCAGCTCTCGGTTTTCTTGTTGGAGACCCTGGCCCTGATGACCTACTTGTCCAATTAACCTCTAACACTGGGATCCTCTGAGGGTGGGCGGAGCCTGTGCACCATCCCCTCCCTTTGAGGGTGGGCGGAGCCTGTGCACCATCCCCTCCCTTTGAGGGTGGGCGGAGCCTGTTCATGCACCACTCCTGTCATTACATAAGTTACATGGCAAAACAGGGCTTGCATGTGTCCTGGAGATTACTAAACAGTTGACTTTGAGTTCATCCAAAGGGAGATTACCCAGGTGGGCCTGATTCAATCACATGTACCCCTTAGAAGCAGGTTGTTTTCTCTGGTCGGGACAGATGGGGAAGTCAGAGAGGTTCTAAGTGTGGGAAGGATTTGATCTGACTGTTGGTTTGAAGGCAGAGGGACCGACATGAGAAGGAATGCAGTGGCCATCAGGGGATGGCGGTGGCCCAGGTTGGCAGCCAGCAGAGAATGGCAGAGCAGACCCCCAGCCCTAAGGAACTGGGTTCTGTCTGTGAATGAGCTTGGGGAAGGATTGCTCCCCAGAGCCCCCAGAAAGGAGTCCTGATCTGTGAGACCCAGCCAGGAGAACCCAGCTGATTCCACCCAGACATCTGCCCTCCTGAGCTGTGAGCCAATATACAGGTGTTAGTTTTAAGCCTTCAGGTTTGTGGGAATTTATTACACAGCAATAGGAAATGAATGCACTGAGAAATACATGATTATTTGCGGTAACTCATGGGGTATTATAATTTTTCACTTAATAACACACAGGTAATATTCCCCATGACACTTTATGATAGTTTATTTGTCAATGTCTTTGTCAGACTCAGGCTTTCTGGTTTCCGGAGCTGAGCTGGTCCTCTGCAGAGAGCACAGGTCTGGACAGGAGGCTTGGAGAAGATGTGAAGGTGACTCTTGGCAAACATCACAAAGCTGATGCAGCTCTTCCCCTAGCTTCAACATTCCATCGTGCCTGGCATGGGGAGTGCCCGATGCTGTTAGAGTATCATGCGTGCTCACCAAGGCCATCCTCGTAAGCACCCCACTGGTAGGTTCTGCAATCATCACATCCCTTCGTTACAAATGAGGTACTAGTGGGCAAGAAGTTAAGTAACTTGCTCAAAGTCACATAATTAATCAATAGTGGAGCCGAGTTTCAAACCAGACAGGCTGGTTCAAGTCTGTGTTCCTAACCCCCCTCACTATGCTGCCACCTAAGAGAAGGACCTTAATAAACACTTGTTGAGGGACAGAGAAAAGACAAAAAGGAAGAAGATGATTTCCTGAGATGCCAACAAGCTGGGTGATATAGGGGAGCTCCTTACCCTATCTTGGAGCCTGAATTTCCTTGAAACATGAGGGGTAACTTCATTTAAAGTGATGTTTTGGATTTGTTTTCTCCATTCTAAATGCGGCGATTCATTGCTCGTAAGGGACCAGTCATGGGAATATTGAGTCCTCTCCCCGCTGGGTGGTCTGAGCCTGCTCTCTGGGGCGGCAGGTCAGGCTCCTATCCCCTACCTTGGAAGGTGCTTGACCCCCAGGCTCAGTGTCCTCAGGCCCCTCACAGGGTGGCGGTCATGAGGATTCAGGCAGAATGGGGGATGCTTACTTAAGAGTAATCTCCCTCCCAGACTCCGTCTCCCGAGCACCTGGAAAATTCCCTGCTTTGAGCAGATAGCATGTTGTGTTAGAGATTATGTTCAGAGACCCAGGTTTTCCCCCTTGGTTTGGTTATAGGACACTGAGTGATTCACACAACCCATTGGTTTCGAGCACATGAGTGGGACTGAGCCGAACAGGTAGCTAGTTGTGTTAGAGCGTCATACATATCCAACTGGACTTCTTTTAAATCCAGAACCTTGGACTCCCTACCTAGTTACGGCTCCTGATCCACAGGAAATCTATACCTCGGTTTCTATCTTTAATGATTTCCTTTCTCATGGAAGACGATCCATTTCTTCTGCAATGCGATGAGCATTTCTAGAGCTCTGTTCTAGTCCCCTGTACCTGTGAAAAACAATTTTTCATAATTTCATAATAATTTACATAAAATAATTTCTTTTTATCATTTTAACCATTTTTAAATGAGCAGGCTGGTGGTCCACCCAGACTGAAGCTCTTAAACATCAAACAGACTTGTGCCCCCGAGCCCCAGCCCCTGGCATCCACCATCCTACTTTGTCTTAGAGGCCCAGCTTGATTTAGAGGTTAGAAATCCAACCGGAGAGCCCAAGTGGGGGCTCACACATTAGAATTGGGTCTTGGAGCATTTCCCGCTCACGGAGGGGGCTCCATGAGTGAAGGGGCTCTCGTTCTCCAGCTCCCTGACTTGACCTCTGTGTTTCCTCGCCTGTGAATGGAGATCGCCCGGATGGCCCCCAGGGCTGAGAGAGGATTCAACGGTCACTTATGCAGAGCCCTTAACCTGGTGCAGAGTAAGCCGTGTGGCTTGGCTGGTATTAATTACACGACTTTCAGCTCCAGGAACACAGGGCGCCCTCAGCACATGCCTCCACCCTGGACGATGAGGGCCTGGGGCGCACCAGTCTCCACCGCAGGAACCGGCCCGGTCGAGGGCCTAGCAGAGGGCCAGGGAGGTTTGGTGGGCTGAATGAACACACGATGCCCTTTGTTGCGCCCCGACTGGGAAGGCCACTTGGAGTCACCGCCCCCATGAACAGGCATTGGGGGGGGGGGCTCGCCCCCACGCCCCCTCGGCCTTCCAGCTCCCGAGGCCTCCAGGCTTCTGTGAAGTCAGGGCTTCCTCCCTCGGGAAGCTCTCTGAGTGCTTTGGCCTCTCTCCTTTCAGGAAGCCTTGGAGCCAGCACACACCGGAGGCAGGAAGCGGGTTAACCCTCGGTGGAAAGCGTTTCAGAAACTGGCTCAGTCGCGGTACTGGCACGGTGAGCCTGGTCAGGCTTGCCCTCCTGCCTTTTTTTCTCTTTTCCCTCTCTCTTTCTTTTGAATAGTTCCCTTTCTTCTTCAGGAGGATGCCCTCCTTTCCTAGAGGGGGCTTTGCTCCTGCAGTAGCCCAAGGAAGGTAAGAGGCAAGGCGCGGTTCCTGCGCACCTGAGGGGGCGGGGCCTGGCCCGGTGCTTTCTCCCTTGGCCCCCTTCCTGAGAGATGAGCCCCGGATCCCCGCCTACACTCAGAGCTCTAAAGCTCAAACTCACTCAAAACCCGGGTCTTCTGAATCCCAGAGCGCATGCTGTGTATGATGTGCGAGGTCTGTCTCCACTTTCACTTGCCAGCTGTGTATTCTTATCACTGACTTTCAAAAGACATGGGGTGTTCTGCGAATTGAGCAAAGGTCTCTATGGCACAGGGGTTGCGAGTCAATGAACATAGTATGAAATTGTAGCATTGGAAAGTTTCAGAACAAAGAAGGAAACAGGCAAAAAGCAGATTGCAGAATAGGCTTCCGGACTGGTCACCGAGAAAGCATGCTGTGACATAGATCTTCCTAATTCCATTTCAACTAGATGGGGAATTAAACTCATATTTAGTTGCTTATTCATTTGTTCACCGGAGATTTATTCTGTAGCAATTGTGTCTCTTAAAACTACAGAATTAGTCTTTTGACAAATAAGTCAGGAAATGTCTGGAAATGATTAGTCTTTGGGAGTGCACTGTAATAATGTCCTCTTATATGTTTATAAAACAAGGTTCTCAAACATGTCATTTTCCCTCTGACCCCTAAGCCTCTGGAATACTGTTCCCCTCCTGGAAAACCCTTCCCTGCTCAGGTCCTCCTGCAATCAGGCTCAGACTACTGAGCATCTGGATAGTCTGTTTGTTGACAGAGTATTTGCTGACTCCCAGCAAATGAGTTTTATGCTTGTTCTTGCTGGATTCCTGCACTTACCTCTCCTAACACAAGGCACAGAACTTTGCTTGCTTACTCTTCTGCCCTGTATTATGCAACCTTTGCTGCTCACGGCTGGGTTCTGAGCACCCAAACACAGGGACTGATTCCAGAAATATTCTAGGTGCTCCCTTCTTCGCAAATATCTGAACAATGCAGAACAAATGTTATCCATAGCTTTTATAAGTACCACACTCCTCCAGGGCTTCCTGAAAGGGATCTCATTTCCACTACCGACGCCACTAAGGTCTTACCTGGTGCCTTGTAAAGCCGCCTCATCACACTTAAAAACAACTTTGTGTCCGCGTCAGGTGTTTTACAGAGTAATCTGCACATTTTCCTGCTTGAGTCATCATTCATAAAGAAGCAAAATAAAGCTGTCCTCACAACCTCACACTCATCCAGTTGATTCTTAAGTTGGCCCCAACCCTTGATTGGCAGGTAAGTTGGAGGGGCACTTGGAGTTCCCGTCCAGGCCCCCTCATCAGACTCTGGTTCTAGATGCATTTTGTAGCCTCATCACAGAAGTCTTCAGTAGGCTTGGTTGCAAGAGGCATAGTGCACTTTTTCTCCTGCTTGTGTCTACTTTTTCCTCCCTGGCTATCACCGGCTCCTCTCTGTTGATGCTAAAGATGCATTTTTGTGGTTAGATTTGAATTTGGTTCCAGAATCCCAGGAGCACTTCTACAGATGCCTCCAAACTTCTGAGTCCATTTCCAGATGGCGCTGTGGAGATATTTTTGTGCGTGGTTAAGCACTTGGAATTTGGACCTTGACAGCCTCCGCTCGATAGCTCACCAGCTACAGGATTTCAGAATGAAGCTCCTTATGTGACCAGTGCATCGCAAGCACCACACATCTTCCCTTCTTGATTTCATTTACAGGAGCCACCAGTGCCCACTTCATGGTAGGTCTCCACCCATGTTCTCCAAAGAAGCAAGTTGATGAGCCATTTCCTAAGCCTTACCTATATGTGTTGAGGGAGAGATGGTCTCTCTAGAATGGTTAACATAGTTAAATGAATGTTTGCAACAAGCTTTTTATAACACTTGGCACACAATAGTTGCTCAGTGAATGGAAAAGTGGTGACTAATGTTCTCAGCTGCTGTTAGGAACAAGAGCAGTGACAGCAGGTCATGCAGATGGGGGAAAGGGAACTATTCCCCCCACGTCCACGGTGCCTGAACATGCGATGTCCTCAGGGGTGCAGGCAGGTACAGGAGGAAGTCTGCACTTTGTCAGGGTTGGAGAGTAGAGTGGGGGCATTTCCAGATGCAAGGTGGCTGAGGGGCGGCTTGGGGGCTGGGTAGGGGTCCCTGTTGGTTTGCAACCTGGGTGTGGTCTGAAACTGGCCCCATTATGCAGAGGTCAGGGAGGGATGGATGAGAGGTAGGGCCACTCCAGGGTCATAGGTGGCCATTTTAATAAGCAAGTGAGCTTCCATATGAGGCTTGTCTATGGCAAGATGCAAGATGAATGGATCCCGGCGCCCATCCATCGAATCTTAGGTTTATATGAAGAGAGACCTTAACTGGGTTCGGTTTCATGTATCATGCAGGTGTTTCCAACGCCACATCACAAGCTCAAAGCAGCGTCTGGGAGCAGAGCAGGGAAGGCACAACAGACCCATATTTCGAGGACTGGGGAGGGGTTGAGGAACTTCTGAGTGCCCTGGTCCAACTCAGGGGTCAACCTTCAGCTCAGCGGTCACTCTTCTCAATGACCTTCCCCACAGTCCCCCAGTCAGGGAAGAGAGGCTTAGAGAGGCTTCTCAGCAGAGACTTCGACTCATAGTTACTGAGCTAAAGGATCTTTGAAAATATTTGTATTCAGAAAATTATATAGAAAATTACAACATATTTGGATCAGAAACACAAATTAAATTAATTGTACAAGTTGGTTGTTTTTTTTTTTAATATTTTATTTATTTGACAGAGAGAAACGCAGCCAGAGAGGGAGCACAAGCAGGGGGAGTGAGAGAGGGAGAAGCAGGCTTCCCGCCAAGCAGGGAGCCCAATGTGGGACTTGATCCCAGGTCTCCAGGATCATGACCCGAGCCGAAGGTAGTCGCTTAACCAACTGAGCCACCCAGGCACCCTTAATTGTACAAGTTTTTAAAAATTATTCTTCATGATCGTTTTCCAACGGTTACTTTTCTTCATATGATTCAAAATTATCTGTTAAAACTAAGAGGCAGAGTGTACATCAAATGGAAGAATGAAAATTTTAAATAAAAATTTCATCAATCAAAATGGATTTATTTCTTTGAAAATGTAATGAAATCTCATTCAGTATTTTTACAAAATAAAACTATTGGCGAATCAAGAGTTCAATGTCCATCTAGTTGCCAACACAAAGAATCTGTATCACCCTTCAGATGAATTTTATCTAGACTTAACATACCCAGATCTAAGCGTAAGATGAATTTGAATAGTGCAAAATGTTCAGCAACCATCCATGCAATTGTTGGCAGTAGCGAGTGGTTCATGGGTGTCTCTGGATCTACTTACTGGAACCAAAAGGGAGCAAGACAGGGGTACTCTGCATTGCAGGAAAACACTACTTTGTTATGCAAGAATTTACAGCAACCTCTGCATATTAACTCATTTGTCTTTTTTCGAAACAAAATCCTTAGGCTGCTCAGATCCTCCTCACACTTCAAAGCAGTGTCTGTCTCTCAGGTTGGCAGCCAAATATACAAATCTTGGAAGAGTCTGGGTGCAGCCACGCTTGGTTTTCAGGAGAGCGTGCCAGAGATGCCGAGAAACGTTCCCGGGTTCTTGAACTGTGTTTAGGACCGTGGGATGTGTTGTGCCAGGGCCCCCGTGAGTTTCTAATTTGCAAGCCCTCTGAAGAGTGGGAGTGCCCACACAGGAACCCTTTTTGCCTTGGCCAAAGGGGATACATGCTTTTCTGTTAGATTCTGATTGACGTAGTTACTGCATTCTGGGACCAGTGTATTTCCGTTTGGGTGATAAGGGTGCTTTCAGTCCTTCACAGACTTCTAATTTCCTGAAATATTTTGTTCTATAAAACAAAAAAAGACTACTTTATTGCCCACTTTCTTCCTTAGAATGTAAACTTTAAGAAGGGGGATTTTGTTTTGTTTTGTTTTCTTGCCTTGGACAGCCTGGAGTCAGACCTTAAAGAACATAGAGTGAATGACTGCAAAAATAGATGAAGGACCTTGATGGCCCACCACCGACCAAGGTGTGACAACTGCTCAGGAGTCCTCACAGAGCCCGGCATAGCATGGAGCATGAGCAAGGGATTCTGAAAGAGACTCCAATCCAGCCCTGCCTGCCTTTCATCCATTCACTCGCTCAGCCCATGGGCCACTTTCTCCCCTCTCCACTGGCTAGAGGGAGCTCTGTTTCCAGCGGGTGACTCAGAGGTGCCCAGGTGCTAGGCAGCAGGTGTTCCCAGACAGGTGTAAGAGATGGCACCAAAATCTGGTTGGGTGCCAAAAGGGTTAAATTATCCCTGCTTTGGGAGAGTCCCCATTTTGCCTATCCCGCACACAAATGAACAATGGAGGTCAGGGTCCCTCCGCTGGAGGGTAGACACTGGTCCAGGTGCCCAGCAAAGGAGCCTGGCTCAGCATAGCTCTCTGAGATCTTGCTGACCTTGGCCTCATGAGTTTCTCTTCCTCCAATGAAGCCTGTTTCTTCACCCACAACATGTGGCTTTGTGGAACTTGGCCGAAAGCTGGGTGCACAACCTTCAGGATCTACTGAGTATAATAGGCTATCCATCATCAAGCTCCCTATCTTTTCTGTGGTCTTGAAGATTTAAGAAGAAAATGCTCTTTAATAACTCAGGCTAATGGGGGAGCAAGTATATAAAACTGTACATTTCAGACAACGTGATACTTTCTGTGATATGGAGGTGCACAGTTTGCGGGGAAGCACTGAATTTGAAATGAGGACTTACTCCGTCCAGGTCAATCTGAGAGGGCTTCACCAAAGAGATGATACCCGAGTGTTCTGACCTGGACACCTTCTCTTCTTGGGTTCACTCCCTTATTCCTCTGTGATGGTTCTATGGAGTCACCTCCCCAATAAAACACTGCACTTATGTCCTCTGTTCAGAATTGCGTTGGGGGAACTAGTTTATGACTTATTGTTTTTTAAACACCAAATTTGTGTCATGGCCAAGAGATTGCCATCATCCAGGGCTGTGCTCCAGAAATCCAGTTTGGAGAACACCAGGGGCTGTGTCCTGTAAAGTGCTTCCTGCTATAGCACTCCTTACTCTGCAAGGCAGGTGGGACCCGGTCATGCTGAACCTGAGCTTTTAAATTAAGCTTAAGTCCAGATTCCACATCCTACCAGCCGTGTGACCTTGGGTGATGTATTTATCTCCTGAGGCTGCCGTGAAAATACCACAACTTAATTTCTCACAGTTCTGGATGCCAGACATAAGCCCCAAATTAAAATGTCAGCAAGGTTGGCTCCTTTTGTTGGTTTCTGAGGATGAATCTGATGCATGCTTCTCCCCTAGCTTCTGTGGCCGCCAGCAATCCTTCATGTTCCCTGGCTTGTGGATGCACTGTTCCAGTCTCAGCCTCTGTCTCCACATGGCCTTCTCCCTGTCTGTCTCTGCCTCTGAATTTCTATAAGAGCAGTCATTGGATTAGGGCTCAATCTGTTACAACCTTCACTTAATTACAACTGCAAAGACCTTATTTCCAAATAAGGTTGTTTACAGGTTCCAGGTCCTAGGACTTAATGTATATTTTGGAAGGCACAATCCAACCTATAACAGGCAAGCTGCCTAACTTCTCTGGATTCTCTTTCCTGTTTGGTAAAACAGGGATGAAAACGGGCCATTAAGAAGATTGAATGGTAACATATGTGTCAAATGCTCAGCCCAGATCCTGGCACACATTAAGCCCTTGGTCAATGTTGGTTTTGGCTACTGGTGAGTGAACGGTATCAGTCAGAACATCCAGAGCCCTGGGTCTACCAGATGGTCCCAGATCTTACCAAGGCTTTGCAATAAATGAGCTATCATGCCTAAGTATTGTCACACAGGCACACAGCTCATGTGGGTCAGCACTGTCACCAACAATGATGGAAAAACTCAGTAATTCCCTTCTCTGAGTTGGGAAATGGCGCCCAGAAGGGGAGACCTGGAGCTCAGACCCATATATTCCCAGAGGCTTAGCTGAGGTTCTCGTGGAGAGAAAAAGGCATAGAAGTGGGATCAAAGAGGTCAGGGTTTGAATCTCTGTGCAGCCATTTACTGTGTTTATGTGTTCTTGGGGCAGTAGCACCTCTGGGCCCTGGTTCCTTCCCCTCCCATACCGGTGATATGTCATCCATCTTATTATCCTGGTGTGCCCAGCACCTATACATTGTTCCTATTATTCCTTTCAAAAACAGTGCCTTCTCATATCAATTAAAAAGGAGAAGAAAGGATTTTATTTTATCTTCATTTCTTCCTTCTTCAATCTTCTTCCTTCCTTTATGTAGCTCTGAGCTATAACTTTTTCCTATAACCTTTTCCTTCTCCCTTAAGATCTTTTAACATATTTTGTAGGACAGGTCTGCTGGCAATGAATTCCCTCGGTTTTTGTTTGTCTAGGAGAGTCTACTTCCTTCTCTTTTGAGGGATAATTTTACTAAATACAGAATTCTTGGTTGGTGGAGGTGGGAAGGGCAGAAAAGTATGGACAAATTGGATGATACTGCAATCATCTACCTACTTAGCCCTCACAGCCTGTGCCTTGCTCATCACAGGATTGGGGGCTCTTTGTTGCAGCTGGACATATGTCATAGTGTTGCCTGCCTGTTACCTTTTGAATGGCTTTTTTTTTTTTTTTTTTTTTTTTTTTTTTTTTTTTTTTTTTTTTTTTTTTTTTTTTGGTTGGAGAAGGAAATCTCCACTTGATGAGTTCTGCTTCCATCTCCGAAGGAGAAGAACTCAATTTCCCAGCTCCCCTTGCAGGTAGGATGCAAGCATGTGACCTAGACCCCACCAATCAGGAGCAACCAAAGGGGATTCGGCTTCAGAAGAAAGAAATTGATGGCCATCTTTGTACCTCCTGCTCCCCATCTCCAGGGCTGGTGGCTAGAAGCAAGGGGACCATGGGTGCAGCCTGTTCAGTAGTGTGTTATAATCACGACTCCCAGCTGTATCATGTTCTGTTCAATTCCCTGGGCATCTCAGGGATTGTGTAAGCTAGATAATATCCGTTAATACTCTCCTTTTATACTTATCAGACCAAGGGCTCATTCTGCTGATTCTGTTCTTTTCCACCCTTTATGCCATATGCAGGGAATCATAAAACTTTATTGAAAGTTATTAAGGAAAACCTAAATATGTAGAGGGATGTATTATATTCATGAATAGAAAGATTCAATATCCTAAAGTGCCGCGAGCCACCTGCATGGTCAATTAGGTGATTTCCCTCTGCAAGGCACGGAACACCGACCCACAAAGTGTGAGGAGTGTGCGTGGGGCAGCAGTTTCCCCACCCTGCTTGTTTGCCATTCTTTGTACGGAATGCCTGACATTTAAAAACCATGTCTGGTGTATAGCAAAATGCTTTTGTTTCTACTTACCATCACTAAAAATAGCTTAATCTTAGATATTCCGCAGCTCTGTGGAGGAGATTGTCGAGGCTCTTGAATGGTTAAATAAAGGGCTTAATGTAAGAAATAAAACTGTACTAATAAGAACATTGCCATACACACAAAGGATCCATAAAGAGTTCTGTACCCAGTCCTGGAAAACAGGCTTGAGCAAGTGCTTTTAAAATAAGTTATCTTTCTCCTTGATGCCACACAGACTAACTTTTGGTCATTGTATTAATAATGTAGCTAAAACTTTGTACACAACTCATCTAAGCCTTTCAATTGCCTTCTTATTTGTAGGACCTGTTTAAAAAACACCATATCATTAGTCTACCCTTTATCGTGTAGGCACCAAATGTAAGAAACTGTAGAAACCTTACTAACTAACATGTCCTTGGTTTGGTTTAGGGAGTTAACTCTGAACTGTAGATAGGTGCACCTGCAAAAACTTGTTTCACTGGTCAAAGCCCTAGGTTTCTCTAACAAAGACACTGTGTAATCAAAAATCACCCTCTTTAAAAAAAATTTTCCTTCATGAGAATCTTTAACTTGTTGCCTATCAATAAAGACATTGAGAGCCGGCAAGGCAGAGATGCCTGGCAGGTGATCGGAAAAGAATCTTCGGGGCTCTCTCATTTCGTACGGCCGACTCCGTCACCACCATCTGGAAGCCCAGATTGTTGCTAGGACTGGCCCCCGGCAGTAAAGATACCAGTGTTCCCCAAATTGGTCCATAGATTCCATCCAGTTAAAGTTCTGTCTTTCAAGAAATATGATATATGGATTCTAAAATATCTATGGAAAAGCAATGAACAGAGTATAACCAAAAGATTATTGAAGAAATCATGCAAAGTGGGAGAACTGGCCCACCCAAATATCAAAAACTTTTAAACATATTGAATTGCTATAATGTTATATTTATGAAGGAATAGACACAATAACTAATGAAACAGAAGAGAAAGCCCAGAACAACCACATGTAGGTAGAAATTCAATAGTATGGGAATAGTATCCTTGAAGGAAAGAGGGCTGATATTTGGAAAATTGGTTATCTATATGGAAAAAGATAAAATTAAATTAAATCAATGTCTCTTTCCCCTCCTTTCCCCTCCCCTTTTTTGCTCTTTTCTTCTTTTGAGTCTGTCCATAAGTGTAACTATCTCACCTGGGACAAATACCCTTCCTCCCTAGCTCAAACGTTTGTGTAATTGTAATAATACATGCTAAAGCCACCTGAAAACAGCTAGGTACAAAAAACACAAGGACCATGTTTGTTTTATTCTCCACCGAATGCCCAGCCCTTAGCACAGAGCCTGGAATGTAGTACATGCTCCATGAATATTGGCTGAAAAAAATGCTATAATGATCACAACTCACACTGGTAATAATCATCCTAAACACCCACCCCACCCCCTCCTTCTCCACACAGCAGGGCCCTTATGGTTCTGATTATGGGTTTGGGTCCAGGTGTCTCCAAAGTCAGACAATGAACTCTAGCACTGTGGGCCAGACTGGAAGGTAGTGATGGTTCCTGATGAGTAATCAAGTGGCTCTGAGTAAAGAGGATCAGGTTCTGCCAGCAAGCAGCCATTTATGGACAGAAGGAACTGAAGCTTGCTGCTAGTATTTTGAGAAAAAAACTCCCCAAATTCCAGATGACAGTCACAGAAATACTGTTTTATGATTATATATGAAATATCAAGGTGAGGTTGGCATTTTAAATTGCATATAGCGATCTCTAGCAAGAGTCTGAATGTATCATGTTGAAATTAGTATTTCGATGGCCTACAGCAGAGTCGCCCAGTGTTGGGGGGTCATCCTGCACTAGCAGCACCCCTGCTCTCTCTCCACTAGAAGTCAGTAACCCTGCTGCCACCCACTCAGTCAGGACCATCAAAAATGTCTCCAGATGTTGACGAATGTCCCCTGGTGGGAGATCACCCCTGTGGAGAACTGCCAGGCCAGAGCAATACTTCTGATGCTACGAAACAACCAAACCAGCAGCATTTGTACGTATTATGCCTTGCTAGGCAACAGGGACTGTGCTGGGGGTTTGGATTTGAAGTTCGCAATAAAGTCATAGATGGGAAAAGTCCTCGTCATTTTACAAATAAGGAAGCTGAAAGGGAATCACCTGTTTAAGCTGAGTGACTGAATAATGACTGACTGGACCTACAGCCAGAGGTGGGGGGCTTCCTCTTCCCAGCTGCAACCCTGAGCCCACCAGAACCCCAGGATCACGGCTCACAAATAAGCCAGGGAGGCAGACCGAAGTAGCAGCCCCTGACTGAGGATGCTCTGAGGACTCTGAGAATGAGGTCCTCTAGGCGGATTTCCCCAAAGCAAACCAAGAACCTCTGTACTGGTTAAAGATGGGGAATATAAGGATAGTTCTTTTCCTTGAGGCTATTCTGGGGAGACTCAGAAGACTCAAAGCTCAAAGTGTCTTTCTGTTTCAGCCTGGTCCAACCTCTATGCAGTCACAACATTGCTTTTATTTGCCACGGCACTCTTTCTCCATTGGTTCATGAAGTTTGGCCTGGGGACCGCTTCCTTTCTGTACCTGCTGGTGCCGGGCAGGTAATAAGTGCATGTTTGGTGAGTGAATGAAAGGAGAAGCGCAGATGGTGAGGGAGAAGAGCGTATGTGACAGCTCTTTGATCTCTTTTATTATTTTATTTTTTAAAAAGATTTTTATTCATTTATTCGAGATAGAGAACACAAGTGGGGAGGGGGGCAGAGGGAGAGGGAGAAGCAGACTGCCCATCTAGCAGGGAACCCAACGCGAGGCTCAATCCCAGGATCGTGGGACCATGACCTGAGCCCAAGGCAGACACTTAACAGATGGAGCCACCCAGGCGCCCTCTTTGATCTCTTCCAGAGCCTCCCCTCCCCATGGTTTGTTTGGGAGACACATGGCCAAGACAGTGCCAGTCACCGCTGGGTTTCCAGGTCATCCGCAGTTCAGAGAAGCAACATAACCAAATCCTAGAATTGGAAAGATACTTAGACATGACCTCACCCATATTCTGTCCAGTTCGTGAATCGTCCTGTAGCATTTCTGACGCCCATTAAATCCATTCCGTGGTTCATCTGTTCATTCAATTCTGTGTGTTTGCAGGGATGTCGGCTATGAGCTGTGTTTTCCGGGATGTCAGGGAACATGATGATAATGACAACAATGACCTTGGCTTTCATCCAGTCTGTATTAGTAAAGTAATGGGCTGAACCAAAAGAAATCCTCAAATCACTTTAACTGTGATAGTGTACTATCTCTTAACTGTCCAGAAGTAGGCAGACCATCCAAGTCTGCATGAGATTACCAGGGACCCAGGCTCCTTCTGTTTGCCCTCTCACTCCCGAAGGTGTGGTCCTCTGGGGGCAGGGCTGAAGCTGGCTCAGGCTGTCCTGGCAGCAACATAGCCTACAAGAGGGGAAGGGAGGGTACAGTGGTCACACACATCACTTCTCATATCTTATTGGTTGGAACCTAGTCACGTGGCTACTTCTACCTGCAAAGGAAGCTGGGAGATGTAGTCTTTAGCCTGTGCTCAGCTAAAACTGGCTATGTGTGTTCTGTGTTTTAAACAAAGAAGAAACAAATGAATACTAAAGATCAAGTCATTCTCTGCCACACAGCTCAACTCCTTCGTTCTTTCAGTTTACACATGAGGAAACTGAGGCCCAGGGAGTGGGAAATGAGGCAGTGGCAGTACAATTTTTAAGGCGACGCCGTCTTTTAG
Organism: Spilogale gracilis; assembly: GCA_004023965.1. Taxonomy (NCBI): domain Eukaryota; kingdom Metazoa; phylum Chordata; class Mammalia; order Carnivora; family Mephitidae; genus Spilogale; species Spilogale gracilis. The sequence goes on along the minus strand of PITA01003659.1, from coordinate 64,055 downwards.
TGAATCATTATTATCACTCCTGTAGTGAGTGGCTTCTGCTTTCCGGGAGAAGAATGTATTCTCCATGGTATAAATTATTCTTTAGATGGGTGGTCCTAGATCCTTTTCTTTGGTGGGGAGGGGTGGATTCATGGAGACTTTGAAGTAACTATGGAAGATTTTAACTGTCTCCCCATGAAAATATTCACGCACACACATGCACACATACAAGTACAGTTTTAGAGTATTCATGACGACTCCTTTAAGCCTCTAAGAATCCCTATAAACCTATGCAGGAACACAAAGAAACACACCCCACGATGCTGCATCTGGCAGCTACAGAGCCTTCCTTCTGATGCAGCCTGGTTCACATTACAGCTACAATTCTCTGCAAACACTTAATTTGGGGTCACCATGGAGCTACTATGCAAATTGTAAGAAGGAGAAGCTCAAACTTGCTGGTCTACCAAGTTCCAAACTATGAAAAAGCCTCCGGGGAAGTTTTATAATGCCAGGAAATGCAGAAACACCACATTAGTAGCGATTTATGGACCTTATTCCTTATTGTGTACAAGCACACACACACACACACACACACACACACACTCAACAATAAAAGGGTTACTCTTGAAATTACTATTTTTTAAAAATCATTAGGGATAATTTGCTATCTGAGTGAGATGATTTCCAACCACGGAACTGGATGTGCAGACTGTGCCTTATCTCGGTATGCCACGAAACAGCCTTTATCATTTTTTTTGTTTATAATGCACAACGGTGCCAAGCAGAGCATATTGAAACTGAGTGCAAGCAGACGGTATTTACTCTAAGTGAACCAGAATCAAGTTTTAAATAAAATGGGCTTAACAGAAATGATAACAAAATCTGATCTAGCAGACTCTAAGAAATGGCTTGGCACACTAGACACCCTGCCCTGGGGAATCACATTAGCCTCTACAGCACTATCGTGTTACATAAAATTAAAGGTTACAGCCGCTGGATCCAAGCATGAATGCTTAATCGTGTTCTCAATGAGAAGAATAGCAGCCCCAGGAATCGACTCATGAAAGTTTAAGGCAGGAAAAGAATCCCAGTTCTTGTGTGCTTATTATTTGGGATTCAAGGACTCAAGCACTCAGTCCCTGGGAGAATCCCGTAGACCGTAACTATCATGATCTTTCCAAAGTCGGCCTTCTGAGAAAGCCAGATAGGCTTGAAGCAGATGGCTTTTATTTTGCTTATTTATTTTTGCACAGAGTTGGAAGACCATACCAAGCCTTATCAGGATGTGAGCCCAGCGAGAGGGCGAGACCCGGAGTTGGTTTTGTCTGAAACACAGCTGAAACCAAGTTCAGCCATTATCCCTTAAGGAGACTGGCCAGCACTTGACACTGGCTAGGAGGAGAAATGTGCTTACTCCAAAATAATTCAGCTAGATAGTGTCAGTAGTACATGATCAATCTTTTCATGATGGGAGAGTCATGCTGAGGTTTCAGCTGCCTGTGGAGTTCTGCAGGCCCAAGGCAAAGAATGCTTGGAACTGAGCCCCCCTCGAAGCCTCCAGAGGGACCCCATCCTGCTGACAACTTCATGCTGGATTTCTGGTCTCCAGAACAGTGGAAGAAACTATTTCTGCTGACTGAAGCCAGCAAGTTTGTGGTAAGGGGTTGCAGTAGCCATGGGGAAATGAATGTCAGAGCTGTGGCAGGGCGGAGAAGCCATTTGAATCCTCTGAGCCCCTTTTCCTCCATCTGGAAGGTGGGGCTTATGGTCGCACTTCCTCCCATCAGACAGTAAGGGCAGCGATGGGCCTGGAAACACGCCTTGCAAAGTCAGGGGCAATTTAGTGCCCACGAGTTCTTTTTAAAAATTTGTCTCAAAATGAAAATTTTTTTACTTGTTATTTAAAATAATGTGATTATAAAATACTTCTTTATAATAGCTATTGTGCAGTCATACAAAAGCACTTAAACAATAAAAATAATCTGAACTTTCCAACTCCAGAAACAGCCACTATTCCACATGTCCTTCCTCTCGGTTTTGATGTCATGTTTAATTTCTGGATTTAAGCCCTTGGGTACCACTTCTCAGCCAGTGGGCGTTGGCATAGCTTGTAGATCCTTTAGACAGGGAATCCGATAATACCCACCTGCTGGGTTTATGGTGAGGATGATAAGGAGTAATCCACAAAATAGCTTGAAATAATTGGGTCTGGTACTTTCTCTGTTAACGGGGAGAGGAGCAGGGAAGGGGTTGCCGAGAGGGCCAAGCATCCTTAAGGTGGTGGCCCAGAGCCTGGTGTGCAGATGGGCACTGTTGTCACTATCCTGGCCATTCCGCAAGCCGATCCATGTTCCGGTGACCTCCCAACTTCTCCAGGATGCCTTTCTCTCTCGGCCTTGGGGACTTTGCAGAGGCTGACTCTATTCTGGTATGGCTGGTTCCTTGTTGCCCTTCCAGACTCAGCTCGTGCACCGTCTTTCTTGGGATGCCTCCTTGGCCACTCCTTGGCCCGCAGTATGGCTCGGGGCCCTCCCCTGTGCCCTCACGGGCTACGGTTTTATAACTTCTGCACCCCGTCCCATCAAAGTGTGCCCCACTCTGTGCTTGTTCTTGTCCCACCCTAGACGTCTAAACTTCAGCTCCAGGAAAGCAGACCCTGTCTCACTCATGACTGGGTCATCTCCAGCACCTAGCTAGGGCTCGGCCCACAAGAAGTGTCCAGAAAACATTTACTTGACAAAGGAGGAAAGGGAGGGAATGATGCTCAGACTCCTCTTGGGGGGCCTTCGGCCCTCTGGGACTCTCAGTGTTGGAACCACTGCCCACAGCCTCCTGGGTTTCCTTCCGCCACAACACAGACTCACAGTCATTGTCTTTGCCTGTGTGCCTGTTAATATATGTGTTAGTCAGCTGTCTCTATGATAATGCTCTCTCTATGATAAAACATCCCTCACATCCGAATCTCCGTATTTTTCTTTGTCATGAGCCCATGCTTTGCTTTAGGATACATGTGGGGTTCAGGACTATTCCTTGGATTTCCATTCTGGGGACAGAGGATCCCACGGCCAGCTCTTCTCATGGTGGATAACAATAGTGTAAGAGAGCCGAAACGTGCATCATCTCTTAAGGTCTCATGCACTCGGAACTGGGACACTGTCACTTCCTCCCACACTGGCCAGAGCAAGTCCTATAGCAAAGCCCACATGGGCAGTGTGAGAGAAGTAGGAAAGGACAGGAAGAGAAGGAAGAATTGTGAGTGGTTAGTACAGTTTACACAAGAGCTCATTATTGGAGATTACAACTAACTCCTATGTTGTACTTATTATGTTTCAAGCATTGACATCAATTCGTTTATTCTCCATAATAACCCTAAAAGGGGGAAGTGCTATGATTACCCCCATTTTACAGATGAACAAACTGGAGCCAGAAGAGTTTAAGTAATTTTCCAAAGTTACCCTGCTAGAGAGTAGTAAAAGTGGGACAAACCCTGAGCAGAACAGGGCATGGAACCCTGGCCTGTGACCATTCCCTCCCCTTGCCTCCTGAGGTACATAGAAGCTGTGTCTCTTTATTCTGTGTTCAGTCTGCTGCCTGGTGTAGACCGCCACTCAATCAGGGCTTATTGGTGGAATGAAAGAAAGAAACGTTTACTGACTGTTTATTAGATGCGAGGTACTCTTACCTGCTTCTGTAAATAGTTTCTGACATCATCCTCACAGCAATCCTGGGGAGTAACCATCATTCTCCCCATTTCACAGATAAGGACTCCAACGTAAAAATGAGGCTTGGCCCACCCCAGGGCCTAGCAGTTTGGGCCAATCTTAGATTGAGCTGGATCATTCTGGATGGGACTGGCTCCATCTTTTCAGCTTTTCCCTATTGCCTCTGGGAGGTTTTTTTTTTTTTTTTTCTTCTGTATTAGAGAGACATCCCGCGCCCCTCAACATGCGAGGAAGGGAGGGAGGGAGGGAGGGAGAGAGAGCGAGAGAGAAGGATGGGACGAGGGGGAGAGAAGATGGGGACACTCAAAAAGAACCCATATTTTCCATCAAATCACAGACAGTGGCCTACGGCGCCCAGCAGATGGCAGGATGTGGCCAAAGATCCCCCGAAGCCAGTGGGGCTGTTCCGGTAGGACCTCACGGTACCCCTCGCGGGTACCATGCGGGTCCCTCAGAGAGGGTCTCCCAGGGTCTGCGCTCGCCCCACGAGGCTCGGGGTGCACCCATCGCAACTGGCACTTAACACCCTGGTCCCGGGCTCATCTTCTCTCCGGATCTGGGCTCCCCAGCTCCCGCTGCCGGGGACTCACGCACCCAAATTCGAACCCACCCCATTCATCAGACTAGGAGGCCGCACAATTCTGGGGAATCCCGAGGTGCCCGTGTAAGGCACTCCTTTCCTAGGCACAATGGTTTGGAGGCAAACTACACCCCTTTGGGGCCCCAGTTTCCCCATGTAGAATGAAGGGGGCTCTAAAAGGTCTAGACTTTACTTTCAGTCATTAAATATTTAGAAAACATGAAGAGGAAAGGCGTCTTTTGAACGGGCAAACGCACCACCGCCCGTGTACCAGCCCAAGTGGCAAACAGAGCCCAGTGGGGCTTCCTGGGGGCTCCCCTGGCAGCCAGGACGGACTGAGAGCTCCTTTCACTGCAAACCTCAGGCTACCTGACTCTAAAACGGGGAACAATGACTTTTCTAACGGTTCCTTGTTAAGAGGTGACGGAGAACGGTGTTTATAAGGCGCTTAGCCTGGGCCTGGCACGTAGTAGGCGATCAGAAATCGTTTACTGCGCCTCGGGAGCGCCCCTGGGACCGCGATTCTTCCCGGCCACGGTGCACTCAGTTCGGCATTCTCCACCGCCCGACTGCGCTCCACCGGGCGTTCCCCCCTCCCGCCGCCCCCGGCTGCGCTCGCCCCCCGCCCCTGCCCTCCTTCCCTCCTTCCCCGCCTCCTCCTCCTCCTTCTCCGCCCGCCGCGCAGCCTCCGGTTCCCCGCCCGCTGCAGCGGGCCAGGAGCGTGGCTCGGTGGCCAGCGGCGCGAGGAGCTCCGGGTTTGCGGGCGGGGCGGCGCGGGCGCCTGCAGGAGGGGGCGCGGCGGGCTGGCGAGCGCAGCGGGGGGCGCGGGGACCTGGGGGCGCGGCGGGCGCGGTCCCGCCCCTGCGCGGCGCTCGGACCCCTCCCGCCGGCGCGCGGCTGCAGCCTGGGCTGGGCGCTCACCGTGCGTCCCGCGTCCCGCTCCCGCGTCCGGCTCCCGCGTCCGGCTCCGCGCTCGGCTCCGCAAGCTCCCCGCCGCCCGCTGCCAGCCGCTCGCTCCCCGCGGCCGGGCATGTAGCAGGGGCAGGCGCCGCGGCGGAATATGGGCGGGAACCACTCCCACAAGCCCCCCGTGTTTGACGAGAATGAGGAAGGTAAGAGGCGAGGGGCGCACCCCTCTTCCCCGCGTGCGGCGCGCGGCTCCCGCCAAGGTTCCTCCTCCGTGCCGCTGCCTCTCCGGGCCCGCGCGCCGAATCCGTTAGGGGCGCAGCCCAGCCTTCACTTGGGGGGGGGGGCGGAAGGAGGAGCTGCCTGGGGCGCAAGTCCGGGTGCTGCTCGGCTCCAGCTCCCCAAGCCCCGGTCCCCTTCAGAGCCGCGGGCTCAGGGAGGTGGCCTGTGCGTGCCTGTGTGTGTGTCCACGACGCGTTTGCTCTCGTGCACGGGCAGGTTCCACGCTCCTCTCTGCTTCCCCCAGCACAGCCGAGGGAAACTTTTCTTGGTTAAACTCTGTGACTCCAAGGAAGGCGTCCCGTCCCGCTCGTGGCAGCCTCCCCAGGCGGAGGGTGGTGTAGGTTGTCCAGGCGCATCTGAACGCCAGCGCTGGGCTTCCTTGTGGCTCGGGTCCCTAGAGCTCGGTATTTGAATTGGCCAAACGCCATTTCCAGCTGCTGTGTGTCCTGGGCAACTTGGCTTAACCTCTCTGAAACCTTTGTTTCTTCACCCGTGAGATGGGAATTATGATACCATCTACTATCCTAGAACGTGGGATTATTTGAAGCGTAGCCACTGGTAATCTATGTGAAAAGTGCCGTATAACTATAATCAGTACCGTATTCTTGGCTATCTGTTAACTCTGCCTTTCAAAGCTTGGTTTCCTAATGCTTTGGTTTCTCTGGTCTTCACCGGGTCCCACACAAGAGCTAGGCTGTACTGAGCACGTACCCCGTGCCACGCACTGTACTAGGGCTTTATATGAGTTCTCTTGGTCCTCACAGCGGCTGTATGAGGTAGGTACTTCTCTTGTTCCCTTTTGCAATTGAAGATAGGGATGTGGCCTGGTCATAGCTCCTAAGGAACAGCTGACTTGGGGGTTGCACAGTTTTCCCTACAGGCGTTGCTTATCACCACTGAAGCAGAGGCTTGTGGGCACAGATCATGGTTTCTAGAATGGCCAAGACTGTGGGTGGTAGTCACATGCTGGCCCAGACAGCCCCTCTCAAAAGGCTGTATGAACATAAGTTAAGTGGGCCAGCCCTATTTGGTGCTTTCCTAAAGGAGTTCCTACCTAGTGGCCCAGGATGACATTACCATGACCGTCCCTGGTGATAAAGTGGTGAGTGGGGCCAATGAAGGCACCTGGGCACCCAAGGAGACCAGAGGCTTTCCTTGTTCTTCAGTCTGGGTCACAGGCAGGTAGGGAGCCGGGCGTAGACAGAGGAGAGGTAGGTAGGGAGGTGGTGGGGGCCCTTGGGTGTCCCAGGAAGAGTCGGGGCATACGCAGCTGAACTTGTCCCTGGCCAAGTTCACACCAACCCTGAACTTCTCCATGGAAGTGATCTTGAAATCAGTGTTTGTAGGTTTGCTGTGCTATGGGACAGCCTGCTTGGGTGGCTCTGGGCAGGCTTGTCCCCTCTTTGGAGGACTTTTGTCCTTTGAGATTACAATCAGGGCTGTTCAGGTCCTACGAGTAGATATATACTCATTGACAGGTGGAGAGCATGACTTGCATCAAAAACCTTCTATTTGCAACAAGTCAAAACTCTCCTATTTCGGTGAAGGAATCTGGATTAGTCTGCTCAGACAGAATTTGTTGTTAGTGGTGGCCTCAACGACAGAGATTTGTTTTCTCACTGTTCTAGAGGCAGGAAGTCTAAGATCAGGGTGCTGACAGGGCTGGTTTCTGGTGAGCGGTCCTTTGCTGCTTTTCTCTGGGTCCTTGAGGAGCTGGAGAGAACACTCCACTATCTCCTCTTCTTTTTACAGGAACATCAGCCCTATCAGAGTAAGGCCCCACCCTTCTGACCTCACTTAACATCTCTCTCCATAAAAGCCCTATCTCCAAAGGAAGCCACAATGGAGGTTACAAATTCCCCAAGAAGTTTGCAGGGGACAACCCTTGAGCTCTTAACGGGAGCCTTTTGCGAAAGCCATGGACTCCCTTCACAGAAGAAAGCACAAATATACATATCGCCTCCAATAATTATAGAGGTTCATGTTTCTTCTGTTTTTTTTTTTTTAAGATTTTATTTATTTACTTGACAGAGAGAGATCACAAGTAGGCAGAGAGGCGGGCAGAGAAAGAGGCTGGAAGCAAGCTCCCTGCTGAGCAGAGGGCCTGATGTGGGGCTGGATCCCAGAACCCTGGGATCACGACCTGAGCTGAAGGCAGAGGCTTAACCCTGTAAGCCGCCCAGGATCCCTGGGTTTCATGTTTCTAAACTGGATCACAGGTCGTACTTTTGGTAATTTTCAAAGCATTTGTCTTTTATTTGCAGAGGAAATTTGCCTCCCTTGTATTGACATCCATCTCTCCTCTCCTTTATCCCAGAAAACATGCTTTAAAATATTGATCGGCAAAATAGTTACAGCTGGTATAGCCAGCCTTTTGATTTTCCTGTTGTCTTTCCTCATTCCAAAAGCAGATTGGACCCAAGGTTAACAGCCTGTTTCTGGGCTCCCGAAGTACAAGGTTAGGACTCGCTTCATATTGCCAGCCTCCAGCCCAGTGAAACATTAACTTGTTTGATTTTGCCAGCGTATCTCATATATTTTCCTGTGCAAGTAAAGCACTGTTACTTGGCACCAATTAATTCATTTATTCTGTAGGCATTGACTGATCATCTTTTTTTTGCACCGACCCCTGCGCTAGGCACCAGGAATATGGAGAGGATGAAGGCAAATATCCTAACCCTCAGGGAACTCCCGGAGCAAATAAATATCCAGCATTGGGAGCTCAGAGAACCTCTAGGTAACCTAGAGGAGAGTCCCTAACCTTGGGGCAGGGAGGAGGGGCAGAGAAGACTTCCTCTTAGTGTTGAGGCTTGTGCACACAGCCGGGCGTTACCAGTAGGAGGGGTTGGTAGGGATGGGGAAGGGTGTTTAGAAGGAGGGAACAGAATTTTGCAAAGGCAGATGGTAAAGAGTAAGCAGGGTTTATTGGGGACGTTGTTGGAAGGTGGTTAGTATTCCTGTAGTGTGGAGTGTGAGGCTGGAAGGCACGGAGATGAACCCCAAGTGCTGGACGAACCTTAAAGGGCCAAGTGGCCGTCTGTTTGGACTGTGGAGTCCCTGAAGAATTTTAAGCAGAGGAATGACATGGTCCAGTGAACGCACATGTGCTCCCGAGTCAGAGCTGTTGGGTGGTTGAAGATGCAAACACCTACCTGGGCAAAAACAAGTCTGGTTTGTAAGTAACTTAATACTAAACCCTAGCTGAAAGTCTGCATTGCATAACTATCATGCCCATCTCCATTCAGATGGCAAAAGTTTAACTTGTATCCAGGTAATATTAACAACTAACTTCCTGACACAAGTGCACGGGCTTCTTTTCATGCCTAATTGGGAATCATCACAACCTGGCCTGGGGACATCTCAGAATCTATGTTGTGTTAGAGAGGTAACTCTAGGGACCCCAGGAAAAGCCCATTGCCCGTGTGTGGATGAGCTGGGACTCACACCCAGGTGTGCAGGAACTCCAGAGATGGGTGCCTAACAGTGCTCTCTGTGCCACCTCTGGAGGCCTAGGGGAAATGTAACTGTCATAGATTCATAGGGCCATGTACAATGAATGAGCCCAGCACTCAGGTCAGGCTCTGCCACGCTCCCCCATGGGGCGCTTGGCACAGACCTTGATAGGGAGATAGTAACAACACATTCTGACCACGCCTGCTTGTTTCCGATAATCATCTCACATGCCATCTTCAAAAAGCATTTGTTGGGAAGTCACATCATAGTACAACTTTTGGGAATGAAAACGAAATCCTCTCTCCTTCCAAATTCATGTCAAAATTGCATTTAAGTTGCTTTTCCCCCCACACGGTCCTTATCCACATCTAGACCTTTTTATATAAGCAACACCTGCTGCAGATAAACAGTTTCTGCTTTTTCTCTTAGCGTTGTCTTTAAAGTGGTTTAGGTTGCAACGGTGTCTTCAGATCAATAGTTTAATGGGCTGTAGTATTCTCTCAAATGGGACTCTTACAATTCACTTAAATATTTTATTATTAGACATTTAGGCTGCTTTCATCATTCCATCTTTATAAATAAGTTGCTTGAAAATTCTGTACGTTTTTCCCCCTTCTCTTTTTTTTCTTTTTACTTTTTTAATTTTATTTTTTCCGTGTTCCAAGATTCATTGTTTATGCCCCACACCCAGTGCTCCATGCAATACGTGCCCTCAGTACCCACCACCAGGCTCTCCCATCCCCTACCCCCTCCCTCCAAGACCCTCAGTTTGTTTCTGAGTCCAAAATCTCTCGTTTCATCTCTCTCCCCAACTTACCCCACTTCCCATTTCCTTTCCTTTTCCTATTGTCCTCCATGTTACTCCTTATGCGCCACAAGTAAGTGAAGCCATATGATAATTGACTTACTCTGCTTGGCTCATTTCACTCAGCATAATCTCCTGTCCCATCCATGTTGCTACAAGAGTTGGATATTCATCCTTTCTGACGGAGGCATAGTATTCCATTGTATATATGTACCACATCTTCTTTATCCACTCATCTGTTGATGGGCACCTTGGCTCTTTCCACAGTTTGGCGATTGTGGCCATTGCTGCGATGAACATTGGGGTACATATGGCCCTTCTTTTTACTACATCTGTATCTTTGGAGTAAATACCCAGTAGTGCAATTGCAGGGTCATGGGATAGCTCTATTTTTAATTTTTAAAGGAATCTCCACACTGTTTTCCAAAGGGGCTGCACCAACTTGCATTCCCACCAACAGTGTAAGAGGGTTCCCCTTTCTCCGCAGCCTCTCCAACACTTGTTGTTTCCTGACTTGTTAATTTTGGCCATTCTGACTGGTGTAAGGTGGTATCTCAGTGTGGTTTTGATTTGAATTTCCCTGATAGCTAGTGACGCTGAACATATTTTTATATGTCTGTTAGCCATTTGTATATCTTCTATGGAGAAGTGCCTCTTCATGTCTCCTGCCCATTTTTTAATGTTGTGATCTTTATTTTGGTTGTTGAGTGTGAGGAGTTCTTTATAGATCTTGGATATCAGCCCTTTGTCTATAGTGTATTTGCAAACATCCTCTCCCATTCCGTGGGTTGCCTCTTTGTTTTGTTGACTGTTTCCTTTGCTGTACAGAAGCTTTTTATTTTGATGAAGTCCCAAAAGTTCATTTTCGCTTTTGTTTACTCTGCCTTTGGAGACGTGTCTTGAAAGAAGTTGCTGTGGATGATGTCAAAGAGGTTACTGCCTATGTTCTCCTACAGGATTTTGATGGATTCCTGCCTCATGTTGAGGTCTTTCATCCATTTCGAGTTTGCCTTTGTGTGTGGTGTAAGAGAGTGGTCTAGTTTCACTCTTCTATACGTAGCTGTCCAATTTTCCCAGCACCATTTATTGAAGAGACTGTCTTTTTTCCACTGGATATTTTTTCCTGCTTTGTCAAAGATGATTTGACCATAGATTTGTGGGTCCATATCTGGACTCCCTACTCTGTTCCATTGGTCTATTTCTCTGTTTTTGTGCCGGTACCATGCTGTCTTGGTGATCACAGCTTTGTAATAAAGCCTGAAGTTGGGTAACATGATGCCCCCAACTATATTTTTCTTTTTCACCATTGCCTTAGCAATTTGGGGTCTTTTTTGGTTCCATATAAATTTTAGGATTGTTTGCTCCAGCACTTTGAAAAATGTTGGTGGAATTTTGATTGGGATGGCATTACAAGTGTAGATTGCTCTGGGCAGTATAGACAATTCCCCTTCTCTTCAAGAATTCTTGAGGCACCTGGGTGGCGTAGTCAAGTTAAGCATCCGACTCTTGATTTTAGCTCAGATCCTGATCTCAAATGTCATGCTCCCTTCTGGGCATGGAGCTTGCTTAAGAGTCTCCTCTCCCTTATGTGTGTGTGTGTGTGTGTGTGTGTGTGTGTGTGTGTGTGTGTGTGTGTGTGTGTGTCTGCATTCTCTCTCTCTCTCTGAAATAAATAATCCTTAAAATAAAGTGTAAGGGGAGGGATTATTGGATCCAAGGTACTGAATATTTCTTAGAACTCCAGAAACATGTTTAAATTGTATCTCCAGGGGCGCCTGGGTGGCTCAGTTGGTTAAGCAACTGCCTTCGGCTCGGGTCATGATCCTGGAGCTCCGGGATCGAGCCCCACATCGGGCTTTCTGCTCTGCGGGAAGCCTGCTTCTCCCTCTCTAAGTCCCTCTGCTTGTGTTCCCTCTCTAGCTGTGTTTCTCTCTGTCAAATAAATAAATAAAATATTTAAAAAAAAAATGTATCTCCAAAGGGTTTTTTTTTTTAAATCAGTGTTTTATAAATTTATGTCTGGCATCAACACATTTGGGGGTATTGATTTAACAACCTTATAAGAAGCTCTGGGTATTCTCATTTTAGAATGTCATGTATTAAAGGGTCATGTAAGTGTTAGTTCTGTATTATAATTGGTCCAAGTAAATTGCCATGCAGCTCAGAACATGAAAACATCCTCTTAATCTAACCAAATCTTCAATAAAAGTTGCTTTCCTCTGGAAGTATTCAGATACCCAGGCAATTAAGGAATCCCACCGCCCCCCACCCCTACCAACGTTGCAGTCATGCTTCACCTGGAGACAGTCTTTTGAACCTGGGGTGTCTCTGTCATTTGTGATTCACAAAGTGACTTGACATCTATGCTGCAGGCTTTATTCCTGACTTTGCTTCAACTTTTTTAGTACTTGAGGCAGACTCATTCATGTTACACCTTAGTTTCCGTCCTTGTAACAGTTGTGGCTTGGGTATAAGGTAGAAACCAAAAATATTCTGACAAAGCTTTGAATTGCATGGAAAAAACTTTGATCGTATACTGAGAGTCTCTCCCGAGGTGGAGGCTGGACAGGGGCTATTGTGGGTTTAGGAGCTCAGTGTTCACAGCTGTATCAGGCACGTGCATAGTTCGTGAAGGAATACAGGATGTAAAGCTGAGGTTTTAAGATCTAGACCTCATTTGAAAATGTGTTTTCATTTGCCTTCTACACGGGGAGGTGGATGGGTTAAGAAAATAGCCACAAATCAGTACGAGATTGTTTAGTCGAAATGAATGGTAAGATCCATCCCTACCTTTCAATACTCATAGAAAATGGGCATGGAGTTTTTGAGCTTAAAGCCTGTGTCAGTCAGCTCTATGAAGTCAGACGTGCGTACATACTACTGTGTTTCGTTGAGTCTAAGGCATTCATTTTTCCGTGTTTGAAATCTCTCAGTGGGGGATGCAGCTTGGCCAGTGCGGTGTTTGTGATATAGTTTTATTACTTGCATGTGGTCGTAGCTGTTCACATGAGCATGGTGTATAATAGGTCTAAAAGAGCTTTTTCAAGGGACTGGAAAGAATCACATCGTAGATTCCTTGGCAGCCTTTCCCTCTTAGTGGTCCGTATCAACGACTGTGAGTTTAGTGTGGATGGTGTCTGAGATCAGGGCAACGTGGCCTGGCAGGGAGCCTCCTTCAGTTAACCAACATGAGGTCTTTTGAAGGGAATTAATTGGCTCTGGTCACTTCTCACCACCTCCATCACTACACCTGGTCCAAGCCGCGGTCACCTCTCCAGCTTAGATTATTACAGTGGCCTCCCTAACTGGTCTTGCTTTTGCTCCTCCCCCCCCAACATACCTCAATGCAGCACCAGAGTGAGCCTCCAAGAATGGGTGGGGGGGCATGTCAGTCCCTGCTCACCCTCCACTCCTTCTGCCCTAGCAACATATAAAAACAGAAGTCTTCATAGATGCCCATCAAGCCTGGCCTCTTTGACCCCATCTCCTTCCTTTCTCCAGCCCACCTGCCTCCCTCCTGCCCCTTAGACCTACGGACGCCCTCCTACTGTAGCCCAGCACCTGCTCCCTGTGCCCATAAGCTTCTCCCCCAGGACCTGCTGTTTCACCTCTTGCTGTGTCTTCACGCAAATGCCACCTTCTTTGTGAGGCCTTCACTGACCACTCTTCTTATGACGGCACATCCAGCCCACTTTCCTTCCTTATGATGGCACATCCAGCCTTCCTTTGCTTCATAGCAATTATCATTATCTCTCATACCATTTATTTTACTTATTCCCTTAGGTATAGTCTGTCTTCCCCCATGTGGTCACAAGCTCCCTTAAGATAGGGATGTGGTGGGATTTATTCACCTGCCTGAGGTCTAAAATAACACCTGGCTCACAGAAGCTGCCCAATACACTTTTGAAGGACAAATGAGTAAATGAATGAATGATGTTGTGTAGCTCCTGGTTGAACCAGGTCTCAGCAATGCCATCAGGAATCTGCCTCCCTGGATTCTCTGCTCTGTGCGGTGTGGCTTCAGGCCAGCTCTCTCATGATGGAGCCCCTACGACCTTGAGGCTCAGAGCCTTGTTGCTCTGTGTATGGAAAAGGGAGCCTCTTTTTTCATCATCACTACAGAAAAAAAATCTTAGGGTTCGTTCTGATCAGTTGTGGTTAAGTCTTGAGCATTCTTGAACTGATCACCATGACCTGGCAGAAATGAGGCTCTCTATGGCCTGGCTGGGTTGCATGGCCACTCTCAGATTGTGGGAGTGGAGTTGGCACCCCTTGAGGCATGTGGACTAGGAAAGTCTGGGAAGGATTTTTCCAGCGAGTACTGGGGTATCACGAGAAGAAGGGCAAGTGAAACAAGCAGAAGCATCCACACCAGTCCCTGACTTCTCGTGTTCTTTGAGACCCGGTTCAGAACGCTCAGCTGTTTGACTTCATGCCCATCTTAGGCACCAGACTGAGACCTCCAGAAGAGTAGCAAGCATTTCTTTTTCGCCTTTGTGTCTGCAAGGCCTGGAACAGGGCCGGCGAAGGCACACGGCAGCTGTTGGTTGAATGAAGCATGAGAGTAGTCACTTAGTGGGATCGATTTCTTGCATACCTCCCACTTCAGTGGCTTTCGAGAAACAAATGCAGAATGTTCACACTGATCACCACTAAAGTTGGTTTGGAGAAGGTGCCTTGAATTTGAGTCCAGAATGACCTTTCGACTACTGTCCCTCAGTTTTGCCCTTGGAACTTGCTTGGGCACACTGGTGTCTGCAGAGTGGGCTGTATTCTAGAAGCCAGCAGGTTGATGGCCCCCGGTTACGATGCACAGAGAACTCCTGAGAGATTTCCCCAAATGTCAACCTATAAAGATTAATGGAGAGCAGACTGTTGCATATCACGATGTGGGATATCACTTTTCTTCCCACTAAGAGAGAAGGCGGAGATGGTTCTCATTCCTTTCTGGATGAGACCAAATTCCTGTTTTATGGGACAGCAGAAGGGTAGGCAGAGGGGAGATGGCTTTCCCACGATATGAGCTGGAGTGAAGAGGCTGATAAGATGGAAACAGGATTTATGTTGAGTCTTGAGGGAAGGGTTTGAATACCTTTAAGAGAAACAGGATCAGTATTTTAGGCTCAAACAGCATAAGCTAGCTCTGAGCTTAGGCATTTTCCTGAGAGAATTAGAAGGAACAAAATATTCTTAGCAGTACTCAGTTGTCTAAGATCTAGGCTCCAAGAAATTGCAGGTGGAGATGGGGAAATGATTCTAGAAAGAGTGGCGAGAGTCCTGACACCTCGGTGGAATATTCTAGCGCGGAAAACAAGGAGACTTCCTCTCCCTTGCGGTAAACCGTGGAGTTCCTGAAGCCTGAGCCCTTGGGTCTCTCGCTCAGCCATCTGTCCCGTCTCCCTGCTGATCTTGTCACCCCCTGCATGCTCAGTCACCGGGTGCACTCGGGACCCCCAAGCCACGCCGGTTTTCAGAAAGGGAACATGTCATACAAAGAATTTGTCTTGCAAAAAGGCTGTGAAAAGGAGTCAGAGAAGACTCTAGGGGTACAGAGGTAGCAGCTGTAGGAGAACAGCTGCTCCTGGCAGGGCTGAGGGCGAGGGAGCCAGAAGGCACTCAAGACCTGGAAGAGACCCCCCCCCCCCACCCCTGCGCCAATCCGGTCAGGCTGCATTTCAGATCTCTTTGGAGAGTGCCTGGTGGCAGGAGGAACGAGCAGCCTACTGTGGGGCAGAGGAACTTTCCAGAGGGCAGCTCACCCATGACGGGGAGGACTGCCAGCCCCTCTGCACGCCGGCCTCTGGCTGACTAGAAGGGAAGTCCCTTCCCAGGCAGGCCGTGCAGGGCCTCTCTCGCGCCCTCTGTTGGCAGTGCCTGGTGTGAAGCCGGCTGGCAATGCGGAAATGTCCCTGGAGTCCTGCCCCAGCCGTCACAGGGCAGTGGGGTCTGGAGCTGAGCGACAAGACGTTATAACAGGTGCCTGTTTCTTTCTGTCTTTTAAAATATTTTATTTATTTATTTGACAGAGAGAAACACAGCGAGAGAGGGAACACACGCAGGGGGAGTGAGAGAGGGAGAAGCAGGCCTCCTGCAGAGTAGGGAGCCCGATGCCGGTTCCATTCCAGGACTCCGGGATCATGACCTGAGCCGAAAGCAGGTGCCCAACAACCAAGCCACACAGGCGCCCCTATTTCTTTCTTTTAGCAGTGACTCGGTAATTTATTTCCTTTATTTGAATTTCTCTTCTGGCCTCCTAACCTGTGTTTCTACATGAAATTCCAATCAGATGTCTCAGAAGAATACTTCAAATTCAAAATAACCTGCGGCACCAGGCTGGCTCAGTCGGGTAAGCATTGGACTCTCGATTTCGGCTTAGGTCATGATCTCAGGGTCATGAGATTGAGCCCCAGGTCGGGCTCCGTGCCCAGCTGGGAGTCTTGTCTCCCGCCCTCCTTCTCTGCTCCTCCCCCCGTGCAGTCTTTCTTTCTCTCTCAAATAAATAAAATAAAATATATAAACAAACAAACAAAACCCAAAGCCCAAAATAACTTGAAGCAAACTCACATGCTTCCGGAGTCTCCCAGCTTGGTATATAGTACCAGCATCTGTCCCGTTGCAGAGGCCAAGATAGCTCGGGTTTTCCCCAGTCTCCCATCGGCCTTCCCCCCCAGTCCAGTTAGGCACCTGGCTGTGTTGATTTTACCTCCCGGGTCTCTCCAAATCTGCCCGGTCTTTCCAGCCGCACCGCTGCCACCTCCACTCAAGCATCGCCCCTCCTGGGACGCCCCCGCCCCAGGCAGCCTCCCACCCAGACACATGACTGAGGCCCTAGCAGTGACGGCGGTCCTGTGCTCCGCACGCATGAGTGGCTTCCGCTGCTCTCTGGCTAAAGATGCAGACTATGAAGACCCTGTGGGTGCGGGAGGCTGTCCACTCTCCCATCTCAGCCTCTGTTCTCCCTCACTGCATGAGTTAAATCACTCCGCGTGCTTCAAGTTCACAGCCTAAACCCTGAGTCAGTAGTACTGAGTCACCATCCCAGGCAGTTAGTGACCTTCATTCTGCTCCTTCTCAGTGCTGCTGTGTATACTCTTGGACCACAGGACATCCTTGCAGCTTCTGGGGCGTTTCAAGCCCTCCTGCCCCAGGGCCTTACCACGTGTTGCTGTCTGTGCCGGAAATGCTCCCCTACTCCACCCGGCTCGGCTTCGCCATCTCCCCCACTCATCCTTCTCCAGGGTCCCTTATCTGATTCCCGGGCTGGGTCAAGACTCCCCTCACATTACCACACGCTCCTTCATTGCATTTATACAGTGCTAATTCTACATTTATTCCCATGAGCACTTCATTACTGTCTGTCTCCCCCATGAGACCAGAGTATCCACGAGCCTAGGGCCCCTGGCCCTTGAACTTTAGTCTGTCCCACCACTTTGCAAAATATCTGTCCTTGTAACTGCTTGTCCTTGAGCAGTTTTCAGAAAATACAGAGAAAAATCACTGTGCAACCTATGAAGGGTAGCAGGGTTCCTCCTGGTGTCTGAAGAAGAGCGCTGTGTGAGAGAGGTATGGTTGGGGGGGGTATCATGGCTCGGAGAGGTTCCCTCAGTGTTGTAGGTGGTAACCTGGTGGCGCTGGTCCCACTTCTTTCTGGGTAGCTGGAAAGCTCTTTCCATCGTGCCAGTCTTTCCCTGGCTCCAACACTGGCATCCCACCTGGGGAATTATTTTTTTACTCCAGCCCCATAGGCCACTATGGTAAATTATTTAATACTGTTTTCTCTTTTGCTTGGTTCTATTTAATAGAACCTTCTACCAAGGAACTTCATGCTTCTAGCTTCAGCTGGAAATGGATTAAGACTTCTACAAAGAGCAAGCAAGATAAAGTAAAGTAGACACAAAACAGTGATGTTCCATATGGCTGTGTGCGCTCTTGGTAGACTCTTCACTGTGACTTGCTCAGTGGATGTTTTTTGAATGGATTTGTAGTGGATGGATGGTCGGTGGCATTGATGGTTGTTGTGTGGCTGTAGAGCCTGCCTGGCTCGGGTGGGAAGGTCACAGCAGGCCCCCATCATAGGGTCTTCTAGCAGGGAGGGCCCTTACCTAGCATAGTGTTTCAGAACGCAGACCCGGGGTCAGACCGCCTGGAGCCCCATGTTGGCTGTGCCACCTACTTGAGGACTGACCTCCAGTAAGTTTCTTTTCCTCCCTGACTTCTGGTTTCCTCTTGGAAAATGGAGATGAAATGGGCCTTACTTTGTAAGTCGTTTGGAAGAGTAAGTGAGTTGCTGTATGTGACATGCTTACTACATAGCCTGGCCCGTAATAAAGTAAGCGCTACCTAAAGTTTATTAAATACCGTTACATTTTGTGACTGAGGGAGGTCAGTGCATAGAGGTTAAAGACAGAGATTTGGGGATTACACAAGGTGAAATCCTAGTTTTTCTGTATGCTGTCTGTGTGTGACTGTGGGTCAGCAACTTTACCTCCCTAAGTCTTAGTTTCTTCCTCTGGAGAATGGGGTTGCAACTGTATGGTTGGCCATGGGAACAGAGTGAGGCGATGTTGGTACCCAGTAGTGTGAGGTACGTCATATGAACAGAGGGGCGCTGGTGAGAGCTGCTGTTTCCTGAGCCTGAAGAAGGAGGTGTTCTGACTTCCCCCCAGCTGACTGCCAGGCCCTGCTGTCAGGAGGGTCCTTCCCATTTCCATTCTCCTAGGAAACAGCCCCTTCTGACAGACTCTGCCCTCAAAGCGTCCTTCCCTGAGTCCTTATTATATCTGCCAGAAAGGGCAAGGCCTGTGTTTAGAAGCCTGACTCTGGCCAAGTCATGTGGCACAGTGACCAGGGAGAAGGTGTCCTTTGGTTGGTGGTCAGTGTCACTGACGTGGATCAAGCTACCTTTGGAGTCTTGTCTTTGCTAAATCCCTACAGAGTAGGGCTTTAGGGAGGATTAGATGCTGGGCTCCTATCTTTTAGAAAATGTCCATCTTCTTAGGCATTTGAGAGGAAAGAAGAAAAAGATTTCCGTATGCCTCATGTTGTGGATTGAATTGAGTCCCCCAGAGTATGTAAGGTGAAGCCTAACTCCCAGTACCTTAGAATGTGAGCTTTTTTGGACACAGAGATGCATTGAAGTTAAGACAGGGCCACTAGTGTGGGCCCTCATCCAGTAGAACTAGTATTCTTTTAAAAAGGGGAAATTGGGGCACAAAGGCAGACATGCATATGTGGAGAATGCCATGCAAACATGAAAAGACAGAGACTGGGACGTTTGATAATGCACCTACAAGCCAAGGAACACTGAAAATTGCAGGGAATTCCCTGGAAACTAGGAGAGAGGCAAGGAACAGATTTTTCCTCAGAGTTCTAGAAGAAACCAACCCTGCTGGCACCTCAGTCTTAGACTTACAGCCTCCAAAACTGTGAGGGATAAATTTCTGTCATTTTGAGCTCCCCCTGCTAATGTGGTACTTGTCTTGGTGGCTCTGGGAAACAAATACACCTAGTTTTACCATTATATAGTAACTTCAATGCGTCATTTCAGTTGAGGCCCCAAACCAGGCCTGGGAAGTGTTTCCAGAAAAAGCAATATCTGAGGCCCATCCTGAAGGGGGGACAGGTAACAGCCAAGGGGAGGTAATGTGGGGAAGAAGAAAACTGGGAAGATGGTTCAGGAAAAGGTGCTTCCGGGCAGAGGGGGCCACATGTACAGAGACAAGGTAGGCAGAGAGAACTGGAAGGTGTTCAGAACCCTAGAGTTAATGGGGAGTGGGTGTGGTGGGGCTAAGGGGAAGGCAAGCCTAGAGATGAGACTGGAGTCTAAGGCCAACTCCACTAAGACTAGCACCAGGCTTTCAAGAGCCTAGAATGTCACACTATGTGTCTCAGCTCAGGCCATTGCAACAAATACCCCACACTGGGTGCTTAAATAACAGACCTTTATTTCTCACACTTCTGAAGGTGGCAAGTCCAAGATCAAGGTGTTGATGAGAGTTCTCTTCGGGTTTGCAGACAGGTGTGTTCTCTGTATATCTTCACCTGGTGGAGATAGGGGTGAGCTCTTATCTCTTCTAAGGACACTGATCCCATCCTAGGGGCCCCATGTTCATGTCCTCATCTCCCCCTGATTACCTCCCAAAGGTCCTGCCTCCAAATGCCACCACACTGAGGGTCATGGTTCCAGTATATAAATTTGGGGAGGGGGAGCACAATACGCACAGGTCAGTAACACTGAGGAATTTAACTGCTATCCTTAGTTGGCAGGACTGGCTACCTAATTTGTGGGACTCAGCATGGAAGAAAAATGGGGGTTCCCTTTTGTAAGAATCACAAAATTGCCATTAAAGGTACAAAATTATAAAGCTTTTTCCTTTATTCCATGATTTCCCTCTCTCGGTTTGTCATGGTGTTTTTTTTTGTTTTTTGTTTTTTTTAAAATTTGCTATTTAATAGCATTCTAGGCAAACAGTATTTAAAATTTTAAATTATCGCAGAAAGAATATTGTGCAATGCTGGTTTTAAATGCAAATACAAGAGCACTTGACTCATATGCAGAATTGCCAGAATTACACAATTCATGTTTCAAAGCACATGCATGCATACGTATTTTGTTCTTAGCAGAACAGAGGAAACACTGTGCAAAATGAAGTCAACTGTTTTAATTTCTGTCCTTGATATGTGCCCGTTGTGCCAGCGCTCTCTACCTTCGGCCTACTAATGAGGAAGGAGACAGCAAGAAGAAAAGGCGTGTTGGTTGTCCCATCTTTTCCTTTCCTTCTGTGTCTTCAATTTAGCTTCAGTGATTAGCTCCCACGTAACTTGGGGAGAGGGCATCATGGGGTTCCTTGGTCCCTCATGCTCCTTAGAATGTCACTGCCCTTCATTACTCGGGTGTAGACAAAACTCATCTACCTGGGTCTTGCTGAGCCTGCACACAATGTGGTTCTACCAGAACTCCGTGCTTGTGGAGCATTGCAGAAGAGTGGGGGCCACACACGTTGGACACATAGCCTCTGCTTGCGCACATGTGTCAGTGTAATCCCTTAGGGAGCAACATTTCAGGGATAAAAGCAAACCGTGGGTGTTAAACCGAGTGCAAGGCCCTTTTGAGCACAGAGCTCTGTATGACTGCTCAGGTTGCACTTCCGTGAAGCTTGCCCTGTTGGTAGAGGATCAAGAGACTCTGATGCTTCATCTTGGGGGTGATATGACCAGGTTTTCGTTTTAGAATGATCTTGATACCTGCAGAATGCAGAATGGGTTGGCAGGGGGAGAAACTGGTGGCTATGAAGGCATTATAAAAATCCACAAGAAAGGGAGGAGGGTCATAAATGTCCACCGTAGAATGTATTTGCATAAGTAGAGTTACTTTAATCACTATATATTGATGTACACATAAACAAAACCACAACTAAAGATGCTCTACAGATCTTCCGGTCCCATCACCCTGTGAAAAATGCCAGTGAGTTTCTACTGGCAGGTGATACAGCTTATCAAATTCAACAAAATCATGGTATGGCAGGATTTTTTGCAATTCACTTAAGTGATATAAGAAATTTATGAATTCCATTTAAAATGTAATTATTTTAAAGCACATGTTTAAAACAAAATCAAAAAGTTGCTGCATGTCATATTTAATAAGTTCCAACACAGTTTCTTAACCCTCTTCTCCAGAATATAATTACTCCATCAATCTTCCTGGAGAATCAAAGGGAGCTTAGTGGAACACACCTTTCATGCATTAAACCACAATTATGCTTGCTTTGGATTTACATTTGAAAGTAATTTGCATTGGCATTTTATTTCGTCCAGAAAATAACAAATGTTTCTGTTCTTTCCTAGGTATCATGGTCTTAAACTGAGGTTATAAATCTTTCAGAGCTATTATTTGCTAGTCCTTTAATTTCTGTGGTGTGGTGTGTGGGAAGAGAAAGAAAACTATGATTTAGGATTATTTTTATTTCTTTCTTTGTTTTTTTTAAAGATTTATTTGAGAGAGAGAGAGAGAGAGAGAGGAGATAGAGAAAGAACAAGGGTGAGGGGAGAGGGAGAGAAACTCAAGCAGACTCCGCTGAGTGTCATCACTCTGCTGACACAGGGCTCGATCCCGTGACCCAGAGATCATGACCCTGACCTGAGCCAAAGTCAAGAGTCAGTTGCCTAACTGAGCCACCCAGGCACCTAGATTATTTTTCTTTCTTAGCCAGCAAATAAGACACAAGATCGCTCCCTGGTATGCAGTTTGGCAGTGTGGCTTGTTTTTCGGCTTACCCCGAGTTACCGCTGTGGGGGATGCGCCCATTCCTCATCTTGCTAGATGCGTTTATGTGTTTTTAAGTAATGGGAACATTGTGTAAGATTTTGATATAGATTTCTGGTTGAGGTCAATAGGGTAGAGGGCCTCAAATATGAGGTTGAGATGGGGTGGAAGAAATACTGTTTAAATTACCACCAGTATATTATCTGCTGACAACTACCTCATTTCCGCCCCTAGGCTCATCCTACATCTTGCAGACTTTAAATTTTCAATTGCCAACCCAACTCAAAGGTTGGATATCTGATAGCCTTACTCTTCGAGCTTCTCAGCTGAGCGCATGCTTCTCTGCCCCATCCCCAAATCTGCTCCTTCGTATCTTCCCAACTTCAGAAAATAGCAGTTCCATTATTCCAGTTGCTCAGGCCAAGACGTTAGAGTCATCCTTGACCTTTCTTTTACTTGCATGTCACACCTGCCCCCTGTCCTTCAGGCCTCCTGTTCCTGTGCCTCTGTTTCCGTCTTACACACCTACCATTTCAACACCAAAACACTTAGAAATCTTGCGCAGGAGTCCACAGAGATTCACCTCTCTCATTTTTCAGGGGTCCCCGCTCCAAATACGGTTAATTTTACGTCTATAGGAATTTATTGAGACCTACTTATTAAGGCTTAACCTTGCCATATACTCTTGAAAAGGGTATGTGTCCTGTAGTGCTTGCTGCAGTGTTATTTGTGTCAGGGATGTTCAAATCTCTTAGACCCTGAATGAGTGTTGCTGCTTTAAAAAAAATGATTACCAATAGAGGAGTATTAACATCTCTATATATGATTGTGAATTTTTCTTTTCTCTGTGGTTTTGTCAGTGCATGTGACTTTTTGAATAGATTCACATTGAGGATTATTCTGTTTGGATCAGATGATGCATTTACCATTATGAAATAATCTTTTTCTCTGGAAATACTGCTTGTTTTGAATTCTACATGGTTGTGATTAATATAGTTACACCAACTTTTTAATGCGTAGCATGTGTCTTGTAAATCTGTTTCCATCCTTTCATTTTCAGTTTCAGTTTTTCTGTATCTTTGAATATAAGCATCAATTTCAACAGCTTGTGGTTGAATCTTCCTTTTGTTTTCTCTGAAAATCTCTGTCTTTTAGTTAGAGTATGTAGTTCATTTATATTTAATGTGTTTTTGATGATGTTGGGTTTAATTCAGTCACCTTCCTACTTATTCCCACTGTGTTTTACTGTTTTTTTTCCTTTTGTATTTTTATTCATCTAGTATTATTTTAATATCGCATTCTGTTTTGAATATTGGCTTTTTAGCTGAACCTTTGCATGTTTTTTAAGTATTTGCTGTAGAGATTATAAATGTATTCTTAACTTATCACAGCCCAATTTGAATTAATATTATATCACTTCATATATAATGTTAGAGTCTTACAACATATAATATCATTTTCCCATTTTTGTCCTCTTTTACCATGTTTTTATTTCTACATTTGACATAAAATCTGTGGTACATGGTTATTATTTTTCTTTAAATATCAATTGTCTTTAAGAAAAGAAAAAATATTTTGTTTGCCCACATGTATACTGTTTTTGGTGTTCTTGATTACTCCTGGTAGATTCAGAGTCTTACCTTATATCATTTCCTCTCTGTTTAAAAATTTGCCTTTACCTCTCTGGTAATTCACGTCTGCTAACAACAATTCATTTTTACCTTTATTTAACTAAAATGCCTCTATTTCACCTTCATTTTTGAAAGGTAATTTCATTAGACACATAATTCTAAGTTGATAGTTTTTTAGCACTTTAAAGTTATCATTCCATTATCTTCTTGATTCTTGTTTCTGGTGAGAAGTCAGGCATTATTCAAATCATTGTTCTGTTTGTAATTTTCTTTTTTTTTTATCTCTGGTTCTGGTTGCTTTGACAATTTTTCTTTATTTTTGACTTTCATAGTTTACCTATGATGTACCAAGATGTAATTTTCTTGGTATTTATTCTGCTTAGGGGTCACAGAGCATGCTAGATTGTGGATTGATATTTTAAATCAAATTTGGAAAACTTTTCCAGTATTTTTTTTCTATTTTTCTTTCTTTCTCTTTTTGAACATTCAAATAACATGCATCTCATACCATTGACATCATTCCACAGATTATTGGGGACTTTGTTCATTATTTTCCCTATGTGTATTAAATATATTTTCTCACTTTTTTCAGTTTGGAAATTTTTCCATTGCTCTGTCTTCAAGTTTGCAGACTCTTTCTTCTGCTATTCAGTCTACTTTTCTGTTAAATTGATTTTAAAATTTAAGGTACCACATTTTTTAGTTCTGGGATCTTCATTTGCTTTCCCAATTTTTCCATCTTTCTCCTGAAATTCCTCATGTGTTTGTCTACATATTCATTGTTTTCCTTACAAATTCTTTAACAGTTCTGCCAATTTCAACATTTTATTTGTGTGTGTCCATTTCTACAAACACTGTGTTTTAGACTGTGGGACCCATTCTCTTGTTTCTTTACGTGCCTAGTAATTTTTATATGCTTGGCATTATAAATGGTACATTGTAGAAGATGAAACATGTAAAGCACTAAACACATCCCAGGCACAATAAATATTAGCTAGCATTACTATCTTAGAATGTTTTATGAATACTATACCATTTTAGTCAATTAAATTTTTATTTAAGTTTTATGAATACTATACCATTTTAGTCAATTAAATTTTTATTTAAATTTTTTATTTTTATTTTTTAATTCTAGGATTTCCACTTGGCTACTTTCTTCCTCTGAAGGGTATATGTTTTATTTAATCAGGACTATAAATTGATGACAGTTCATTTTGATCTTCAGAGTTTTGATTTTAGGTTGTGTTAAGATGGGTATCCTTTGGTTTTACTTTTCATTCTAGAGTATATATAGCCTTGGCTTCTGGGACTTAGTACTTACTCTTACTGGACTTACTTTGAACTCCAAACTTTGTGTCCCCAACTCTGGAAAGCTTCTGAAATGTCTGCTCATCTCATCCAGTTTTTCACCTGTGTTTCACTGGGTGCCTTGGACCCACTCCACTCATGTCCATGTTGGGAGTCAGCCAAGGACTCTAAGCAAAATTTGTAGGCATATTTTGGGGCATTACAGTTAAATGTGTCCTCTTGAGTTACTTCTTTAGTATAAGCTCCAAGTGTGATAACTCTGAAATAGAGAGTTTGAAGGTCTTTAGAACTTTATAACTAGTAAGACACTGGCATTCCAGAACATTTGTCTTAAGTTTTATTGCCAGCAGCACAGCGTAAGGACAGCAATTCTATCAGACTTTCTCTCCAAAAAGTGTAAGCATTGTTAAATTTGTTTTCTTAATTTAGTATATTTGATATGGGACTTGAGAATTTCATTAGTGTCTATGCTATTGATTCCTGAGAAAAATGAACTCCTTTTTCATGTCTTTATTCACTACTTATATGTCCTCTGTGAAAATTGCCTTTTTCTTTGCCCACTTTTTCTGTTTTTTTTTCTTTTTTTTTCTTTTTTGTAATATATATCTAAATAGGAGGGTGCCTGGGTGGCTCAGTGATTAAGCCTATGCCTTTAGCTCAGGTCGTGATCCCGGAGTTGTGGGATCAAGCCCTGCATCTGGGGTCCCCGCTCGGCGGGAGGCCTGCTACTCCCTCTCTTACTCCTACTGCTTGTGTTCCCTCTCTGGCTGTGTTTCTCTCTGTCAAATAAATAAAATCTTTAAAATATGTATATATATCTAAATAAAGTTATTAACCTTTTGTTCAGTTTTTCTCTCTTCTCCTTTTAGGATTAGTTTATCATTGGATAAATTGAATGTTAACCCAGTTCAGTTCTGGTGCATTACTTTAATCCTTTTTAAAAAAATAATTTATTTTACGTAATTTTTTCAGTGTTCCAAGATTCACTGTTTATGCACCACACCCAGTGCTCCATGCAATACATGCCCTCATTAGTACCCACCACCAGGCTCACCCATTCCCCCACCAGTTTGTTTCTCACAGTTAATACATGTTCATTATGGAAATATTTAAAAATTCAGAAACCTTGAAAAAATTGTCAGTAGTCTTTTTTTGATGGATTTCCTAGTGTTTTCTTTCTAAGCACAGCGTAAGATACCTATCCTCCCCTCTTTGACTGACAATGCTATTTTTATTTCACTTTCTACTTAAAAATGTCACATAAGCATTTTTCGAATCTTCTAATAAATATTTATTACTGTGCTTCTACCTTGCTTCATGCAAGTTTCCATGTAGCTACAAATTTACTTAATTTTAACCATTTTTGTTGCATGACATTTCCACCTATCATTCAAATACATACAGCAGTAAGCATTCAGAATTTTTTTCATGTTTCTGAAGCCAAGGCTGGTGATGCAGAAGCAATATAGGCCAAATCCTCATGGCAATGGCAGAAGTGAAGAGGTCAAGCCCAACTATGCAAGTGCCTTTCATACTTCTGCTGGGGGGACATCTGTTACCATCTGCTAGCTGAAGAAAATCACATGACCAAGTGAAGCCAAAGTCAAGGGCTAAGGGTACACTCTGCTAACCATGAAGCCATGGCACCCATATGAATGCATAGTGTGACTTTAGGGCGTGAAAAATTGGGACCAATAATCCAATTTACAACAATAAGAGATAAATGTTATTTTTTAACCTTTGAATATCATCCTATCACGTGGATATACCATAATTTTCTTAAATTGTCTCTCATTTTTAGGTATATAGCTTATTCCTAGTTCTCTTTCTCATAAATGATGCCAAATTGGCTATTGTTTAAATAAAAGTTTTTCCCTTGTATTCAGCAATATTTTCTTACAGTTGTAATTCTCTGGAGTCAAATTACTGGATCAAAGCATAGGGGCATTATTAATGTCTTCTGAGTCATAATTTGTTATTCTGTATTGCTGACAAGCAATTTTCCTGCGGATTTTTTTTTCATTGACTAGTAAATGAAATTTACTTGCATATTCACAAGGCAGATCTCTATTGACATAATCTACATTTTGCATCTTACAGCTAATGCTGTGGGAAAATATGCTAAAAAGATATTAAATTTTAAGCTGGTGAACTGTGTAGACAGTAATTGCAGGTTGCGAGACGATAATGATGATAAACTCTGCATGTGTATGTAAATCTTTGCCATGGTTACAGGGGCCACAATTATGGGAATAGATATTGGTATCATAGGCTTCATGGAGTATTTTGGTAACTAAGTCTGGGTCAGAAGGGAAATCTTTATATTTTCACTGTAAAATTTTACTGGGCAGTGATTTTTTCTTTCTTTGAATTGTTATGGGAAGGCTAGGTCACAGGGGAAGAAGGGCGAGGAAAAGTGAGAAAGGGATGCTTATTAGCTCAGGCCTGTCCATCTGCAGCAATGCTCTCAGGATGGGCTGCTCTGTCAAGCTGGAGGAACCCCATGTTTCAGGACTACGTCCTTGGACTCTGAGCTCCACCTCACTAGGGATCTTGCTTACCAAGTTCCACTCTGTACTCAGCAACTAGAACGCTGCATGGCACTCTACGCAGTGGTCTCCATATAGTATTCATTAAAAGAATGGATGAGCCTCCTAGCGTTCGTTATATTTAGCGTGGCCTTCCCCATGTCAGTGTACCAATGACAAGAGAATGTCATGGATATGAGACATGACAATGAGAATAAGCAGAATCCCAGTAAAAATATGATAATGTCTCACTACCCTGTCCATCTCCCTGCTGCCCACAGGCACTGCCTTTTACAGCCCAACCCTCTTGTTAGTCCGACCTTATTTTCAGTCTCACCCAACTACTAAAAAAATGCCATTGATGTGTGCCAGCTTCCCCAGCCAGCTGTGAGGGCAAACACTACTAGTTAGTTATAGCACCAACTCTCACTGAACCCAGATCAGCTTCAGAATCCTCCCCAAGGCACCTCTAGGTAGATTCTGCCCAGTGATCAGAGAAGGCACCTGAAAACCTCTTCCTGGTTGACCCATTCTTCAGCCTTCCAATGGGTGTACCTCTCAGCTGTCTTCAAAAGACCTCCCTCCTTTCTCTTCTACCAGTGGTTAAATGTCCAAAATATGTCTTTTCTATTACTTTGCCTAAAACATCAGGCATCTTTGTATAACAACCCAAGTTTCATGTGATGCTGAGCAAGGAGGCTACACAGAAAACAGGAAATGGGTTCTTTTCTAACATCAGGGTGTCCTAGATCCCTGGAGGACCCAGCCCATTGTAATAGTCTGAAACCTACTTTAGAGCAGACTATCATAGGAGCTCCTTGCTAAAAAAAAAGAATATTCAGTGACGCTTGTTGAATACCTTAAGGAAGACCATGTTCGGGGGTGGGTGGGCATTGTGATGAGTGGAAGTACCACTGCAATGGGGTCTTGCAGTAGGGAGAGATGGGACCCAGCTCTAAATACAGTATGGGAAAGTGGGAAATTACAGCCAAGGAGCAGGGTGGGGATCAGTGGATGGAAAATTACTGAGAAAACGTGAAGGCTGATGGGGGTTCTCACTAAACTAAGCTAACAAGATTCTTGCTGAAGGCATGCCAGGGTGATCAGACATCACGTAGAGGATGGTGGTGAGTGAGGAACCCAAGTAGATGTTGAGGGTGATCAGGTGTGGAGGATGGGGGAGTCTAACTAAACCAGCGTAGAGTATTCTTGCTAAAATTGGACAATACAGAGGTGAACATGGAGGCTCAAAAGTCAGGCCTAGGTGAAAAGTTTGGAGGAGTCTGGGTAGTTTGGTCAAGGGAAGAATATTTGTCCAGTAGGATGCTTTGTTGAGAAAGGAAGACGCCATGAATCGTGACTGGAACATGCCTCACAGATCACTCAGAAGTGCAGAAGTATGTGGTCCATGATGTAGTGACGTCGTTGAGGCTCCTGGCTCCTTCTGTCCTGCTCCACTGTGCTCCAACTCTTGGGTCTTTTTCTCAGGCTCAGCCCTCCAGGTCTCAGGATAGCAGCTGAAGCATATCCCCACACAGCATATCCCCACAGGACATATCCCCAGGTGACAATGTCTAGAGCAGAGGTGAGTGAAAGGAGAAAGTGGGCTTTTTCTCCTTTTGCCTCTTACTAGCAAGGACAACGTATCCCAGAAGCTACCTGCACACTTCCCCTGTAGTTCTTTGGTCATAACTAGGTCACATGTCCATGCCCTCGACCAATCACTGGCCCAACTGTATGAGACTGCCATGTTGGTCCTGGGTGAACAAGGGTTCACTCTGTAGGGCTGGCTAAAGAAGCTGGAACTTTCTGCCAGGGGGGAGATAGAACAGTTTTAGGGTAGACAAACTCGTATGTCTGCCACAATCTAAAAACAAAAATACTGTACTTGGCATGATGTGAGAAGTGGAGGATAAAAGTTCAACTGAGTCAAATGTCAAGCCACAGTACCGTGAAGTTTCTCGGGTGCAAAATTCTGGGAGGATGTCTGAAACTTGCCAAGTTCTAGATTCCATTTGGCCATCCTGGTGGCTTTTGTCTGCTCTGGCTTACATGTCACCTGGGAGGCTTCCTGTTGTCAGGTTGAGGAGCAACACCAGGGAGGTGGAGGGCTATCGTCTACCTCCCAATTCCAAGTCAGGGACAACAGCATTTGCTTCCTGGCCTCAGCCTTCCCTCTAGATCCCCAGGCCACTCATTTCTCCCAGAGGATCAGGCTCTATCTGCCTTTGAGATGAGAGCCAGCCCAAGGAAGGAGGCATTCTCCTGGAGTTGGTGTTACCATAGGTTTTAGTGTACTTTGTTTTACAGCACAACACCTTCAGAGATTAGAATAATTATTTCTGTTAAAAATGAAATTGTTTTTCTTCCTGAAATTAAAATATTGAAAAGACTGCAATTAAAAGGAAAAAAATATTCTCATCATCCAGAGACAACTGCTATGCCTTAGTAATTTTTTTGCTGAACATTTTTTAACTAGTCTCTTAAATATATTTTTTAAAACTATAGCCATACCATATTACATTTTATATCACCATTTCCTTTCATAACTCTTTTTTGAACTCTTTATACAAATTTTTAATGGCTGTACAATATTCTATTGTGTGGGTAGGCAAAATAATATGTTTAACTATATCTCTGTTGTTGGACATTTGGGCTCTTTCCAGTTTTTATTTTGAGAAATAATAATGTATGAACTGGGTACATAAATCTATGCACTCTTTACAGTTTTTCTAGAATAGATTACTTAAAGGAAAATTAGCAAGGTGAAATTCATGAACATTGCTAAGAGTCTTAATTTTTATCCCCAAACTATTTTTCAGAAAATTTAAACCATTGCTTGGTTTATCACATTTTTAACCAGCAAAGAAAGTTATAATATTTTATATCTTTGCTAATTAAAAGGGCAAAAATTTAATCTCATTGTTTTAAATGGAATTGCTATTCCTTAGTGATCTTGGATATTTTTACACATGGTTATTAGTTATGTATCTAAAATTAAATTTTGATCTTCACCCCTAAACAACTCCTGTCTGCTACTTTACTCTTCTAGATGCTCGGGCCAAAATGTTGCTGTGATCCGTGACATTTTTGTTAGTGTCCTACACTGCAGCCCACCCTCACCAGTCAGCAGCAAATCCTACTGCCCCACCCCCTCTTCTCCCACCTGGACCAGGACCAGCCTTTCTTCTCTGAATCACAGCAGCAGCCTCCTGCTTGTTTGCCCTACTGTCCGGTCTCCACAGAGCAGCCAGGGTCATCCTGTTACACTGTAACTCATATAACGTTACTCCAGTGGACAGAGCCCTCTGTGGCTCTCTATTGCAGTCAGTGAAAAATCAGAGGTTCAAATTCTGCAAGGTCCTTCGTGATCAGACTTCCTGCCACCTCTCAGATACCACTGTCTTCTGCTTTCCCATCCTGTCTTGCTGGCCCTTGAATATACCAAGGCTGTGCCTACCTCAGAGCCTTTGTTCCTACTGTCTGCTTCTGCAACACTCATTTTCTTGCTATTCTTTGTATACCAACACAGCCTCAGGACCTTTGTACTTGCTGTTGCATTTGCCTGACATGCTCTGACCCCAGACACCTGCATGATTGGCTTCCTTCCTTTCTTTAGGTCTTTCCTGAAATGTCATTTTTCTCAATGAGCCTTCTCTGGCTTTCTTTTTTCTTTTTATAACTCTCTGTCCCTTCTGACATTCACCTCACCCTTATCGCTAACTGGTATAGGGTTGATTATTTATATTAACCTTTGTTTGCACCCCCACTAAAATTAATTTACAGTTAGATAGAGATGTTTTTTTCTTTCTGATACACTGCCGTATCCCTGGCATCTTATGGATGCTGGGAATTTGCTGGCAGCCCTGAGTATTTGCATGAATACATGTGCATTTCCTTCCCCTCGTATTGTCTATGCAGATCCTTTTGCATTTGGTTGTTTGGGTTCTCCATTAACATTTTTCCTATAATAAAATTAATACATGTTCATGATAAAAGAAAATTAGGGCAAGTCCAAACTTCACAGGGAAAAAGATTACTGCTGTGATTCTAACTTTAAAAGAAAACCACCATTAATTTTTACTTTATTTCCTGGGAAGATTTTTTTCTGACTATTTTTTAAAAATGTATTCATTATACAGTATAGTTTTACATTCAAATTTTCCACTTCCATTATGGCTGATAATGTACTTTCCCTGTAATGGCAACAATTTTGACAAAATTTTTAGAGACTCCAATGTCACATTGAATGGACTACTTTATCTTCCTTACTTTCTATTGTTGGCTCTTGGTGTTATTTCTGTTTTAATTGCTATTATAAATAATGCTGTGATGAACATCCCAGTGGTATCACTTTTTCTGTCTTTCAGATCATTTTGTTGGACTAGACTTTCCGAAGTAGAAAGAGGTTATGAAGTTTTAAGACTCTAACATTTTGTCAGCTTTCAGACTGAAACTCCGTTTCAATTAATAGTTCCCTCTCAAAATATATTTAGACATCTATATTCTGTTTGCTTCAAGTGCCTTTTCAAATGAGTTCATTTCTTGTTATGGAGTTTATCAAAGAGAGGGCACTTGGTATTGTGGAATGTGACAGGCTCTGTCCTGAGATGTGTTTTCAACACGGACTCCCTCACTTGTTGCTGAAAGACTCTGGGCACATTACTCAACTTTTGATTCTTGTTTTGTGCTTTAGTCAATTGTGGATTAATTAAATCTGTTTTTTGGTGAGAGTTAGATGAGATGGAGTACATACACTGTCTTACACAGAGGCTGGCTTCGTGGCACATGCTCAAGAAGGGGATATGGGCACCACCACTTTGGTTTACACAAGTAAGGACTACACTTAGTCCTGGTGTTCCCCATGCACAGAAATAATAATTGGCCAAACTGTGGAAGGAGCTGAGATGTCCTTCAACAGATGGATGGATAAAGATGATGTGGTTTATGTATAGCATGGAATATTATGTAGCCACCAGAAAGGATGAATACTTAACCATTTACATTGACGTGGAAGGAACTGGAGGCTATTATGCTAGGTGAAATAAGTCAGTCAGAGAAAGACAATTGTAATATGGTTTCACTCAGATGTGGAATATAAGAAATAGTACGGAGGATCGTAGGTGAAGGGAGGGAAAAACTGAATGGGAAAAAATCAGAGAGGACAAACCATGGGAGAGCCTTGACTCTGGGAGTCAAACTGAGGGTTGCAGAAAGGGAGGTGAGTGGGGGAATGGGGCAAATGGGCGATGGGCATTAAGGAGGGCACTTGATGTGTTGGGCACTAGGCTCATGTGTATAAGCACCAGAGGAATTATTGAATACTGTGTCTGAAACTAATGATGTTTCAGCCAAACTATGCTGGCTACTTGAATTTAAATTTATAAAAATAAATAATAATTGTAACACTGTTTATGCACATGTATTTTTAAAATTACATTATTTTATTTTTTCAGTGTTCCAAAATTCATATGTATTTTAATAGCAAAAGGAAGGGATAGCGTCTGTTTTGCTTCCTTGAATGTTGACATCTCCTCTTCTGTTACCTGACTTTTTGAAATTTGTCTTTCTTTGACAGATGAGACTTTTCAGTAATAGCCGTCCCACCAACCTCTGCTTTAAAACCCTTGTGGTTTTAGTGGGGGTTTCATGTACTAGATATAATGCTCTTTGCTGAAGTTGTGGATTCTTTAAATATTTCCACCGATCTCTCACTGTATTGCCTTTGTCCTTTCTTCACTGTGTCTGGAGACATGATGGCCACTTGTCACCTTGTCAGCTGGCATTACTGTGTGTCTATGTGTGTTTGTGTGCTTGCTGCCTGGACCAACACCTTGTATCATTCTGAGATGCTTGTCACAACATTATGCAAAACAGTGAAAGACAGGTGACAACCTAAATAGTCAACCTGAGTGGAAGGATTTGGTAAATCATAATCCTTGCCTCTAATGAAATATGTTACAGGCATGCAAAAAGTGATATTTATGAAGACTTTTAATGGTATGAAAAAATAATTATAAAAATAAAAATTGTTTTCATGGCAGGATTCCAAGGATGTAAAGAAAATAAGATACTCAAAATGCTGGAAAGAGCAATGTTGACAAAAATTGCCTCTGAGTAGAAGGAATTAATTTATTTTCTATTCCTTTACATATTTTTATTTTCTTTTTAAAGAAAATTCTTTTTAAATTTTTCTTTTCTGAGAACAAATTATTTTCTTGGAAAAATAACTTGTGCAAAACTTGAAGAAAATCAATCTTTTAGATGGATTCAGTTCACTTAATTCTTCTGTAATTTCATAAATTAAAATTATATTGTTAAACCCTGTCCAGGGTAGAATATTCTGGTTTTGTTTTTGCCTTGCTTTTTATTAAGGTAGCCTTTAATGCCTATGCTAGAGGAGACAGTAAAATTCAGAAGCTCCTATGTATTGATAATCTGTAGGCTGAAGGATTCCATGTTCCATTCTTCAGTCAATGTTTAATGTTGTAGCAAGGGCCTATGGCATGATTTATGACAATAAAAGTGTTGAGAAAAGCACAAACTGATTCATTTGCTAAGTATGCTTTAGCTCAGCATTTTCCAGAATGTATTGTGAGACACATTAGTTCTCCAAGATTCTCTCTGAACAGATGTTTCTGTGGTCCAATTAGAGAAACCATTAGTACGGTATACTGACTTAGGGCACATGCTAGAAACCACTTTGATTAAATTGTCAACTCTGGCAATTACTATTTGGGATAATTTACTTAAAGTTCTATGCCTCAATTTCCTTGACTATAAAATGGGAATTATATATGGTGGTGTGATTCAACTGATACAATAAGTAGGAGTATCTAGCACTGTTCCTGGCCCACAAATTATCTGCTGTTATTTTTTTTTTGTTTATATTCCATTCTCCTATTTGTGCAGCATCTTTAGGATAGCATATTGTGGACTCTGCGAAATCCTGTGATAAGGAAACATATGTAAGCAGTATGTCCACAGATATGGCAACAGTTGTCCTCCCATGGAGCCGGAGTTATGGAGAACATACATTTGAAACATAGCTCAGGATAATTCTGAAGGCATAAATCGTAAAATCCATATGCACCCTTAGCCATGTTCAGAACAAGCACCATGTCATTGGTGAGAGTGGCAGAGTAAGGAGCTTTGAAATTCTAAAACAAAAATGAAAATAAAACTGGCAAAAACTATCGGGATCAACTTTTTGGAAGTCTGGAAATTAAACAAAGATTTGTAGAACCTATGGGGCATTTATTAAAAAAACAGTTGAATCTTAGTAAAAATAGCAAGATTTGTGGTTTTTTAAACTTACTGTAGCCCCATTTCCTACTTCCTACCTCAGCAAGAACCTTGAAAATATCAGCCCTTATTTCTACTGCTAGAAGGAGTGGGCCAGACCTCATTCACAAAAAATCTGTTATTT
The DNA here is from genome assembly GCA_004023965.1 of Spilogale gracilis. Classification (NCBI taxonomy): domain Eukaryota; kingdom Metazoa; phylum Chordata; class Mammalia; order Carnivora; family Mephitidae; genus Spilogale; species Spilogale gracilis. The sequence continues at coordinate 29,167 of PITA01003659.1, read as the reverse complement.
AATCTGCTCTCTCCCTGGAAGAAGACTGGCTGGAATGCCTTATCTTTATTTCACTTGACTTGGAACATACCCACTGCTACCTGGGGTGCAATCAAGATCATTTATAGGCAAATGTTTTAGTCATTACCTCATGAGGCAATAGATAATGGTGTAAATAATGGACAAATCAAAAGTCTTAGGTAGAAATGCTGGAGAATGGAATGTTTTGGGGAATAAGAGCTTTGGAAAGCTCCTCCATATACCTAAAAATCTAGAAGGTCACATGCACTTCCAGAGCTGTGCACTTCTTCAAGAAGGACCTGAGAAGGTGCTAAAACTCTCACCTTTGGCTGATCTTGAGAGTTTGTGCCAGCAGGAGGTGAAGGCTAAGGTAGCACTGTCAACTACATGACTAGATATTGAAGATGTGCTTCAACATAAACATGAAGCCTTTCTGCAAAGAACAAGAGTTTTTTCCTGTCCAAGACTGTAAGGAAATCTTTTTCCAATCACTAGTTGACCTCTAAACTAATGGGATAGAGAGCTCATGGCCCCGCATGGTGAACAACACAAACTTTACAGAATTCCTCAAAAAAATCATGAAACAAACAATAACAACAAAAACAAACTTTGAGAAATTGAAAGAGTTTGATTTCTAGAGTTGCCACAATATTATATTCAGTGTCCAGTTGTCAGCAAAAATTTGTAAAGATTGTGAATAAACAAGAACATATAACCAAAACACAGGGAAAATAGCAATAGGAACTTCCCCCTAGAGAGCCAAGACATTGGAAAATCTAGGCAGAGTCTTTAATTCAAGCTTTTAAAATATGTTCAGAGAGCTAAAGAAAAACAAACCTAAAGAATTAAAGGAAAGTATGAGTATCACCAAACAGAATTATGTTTCACCAAGGAGCATATCAATAAAGAGATAGAAATTATAAAGACGACCAAATACAAATTATGGAGTTGTAAAGTATAATAACTAAAATGAAAAATTCACTAAAGGGGTTCAACATTGGATTTGAATAGGAAGAAAAAAGAAACCACCTGAATAGGTAGAAAAAAGAAACTGTGAACTTGAAGGTAGGTCAGTTAAGATAATGTAGTCTGAAGAACAAGAGGAGAAAAAAAAAGGAAGAAAAATGAGACCAAAGCCTCAGAGACCTGTGAGATACCATCAGGTGTATCAACATACTCTTATAATGGGAGCCCCCGAAGGAGAAAAGGGAGAGAAAATGGAAGAAAGACTATTTGAGGATGCCTGGGTGGCTCAGTGGGTTAAAGCCTCTGCTTTCAGCTCAGGTCATGATCTCAGGGTCCTGGGATCGAGGCCTGCGTCGGGTTTTTTGCTCAGCAGGGAGCCTGCTTCCTCCTCTCTCTCTGTCTGCCTCTCTGCCTACTTTTGATCTCTCTGTCAAATAAATAAATACAATCTTTAGAAAAAAGAATATTTGAAAATCTAATGGTCAACAACCTTCCAAAGTTGGTGAAAATGTTAATCTACACATAGAAGAAGCTCAAAAAAGTCTAAATAGGATAAATTAAAAGATATATACCCCTAGATTAATCAAACTGTCAAAGGTTCAAGATGAAGAGGATTTTAAAAAGAGAAAATTGACTCATCATATGCAAAGAGTCCTCAGTAATATTAACAGATACACAAGACATGGAGGATAAAAGGCAGTGAGATGAAATATTCAAAGTGCTGAAAAAAATACTGTCAACCAAGTATTCTGCATCCAGCAAAACTATCCTTAAAGAATGAAGGAAAAATCAAGATAGCCCCAGATAAGGAAAAATTAAGAGTTTCTTGCCAGCAGAGTTATCCTGCAAGACACTAAAGGGAGTCATTCAAGGTGAAATGAAAAGACATTACACAACAACTCCAATCTGCATGGAAAATCAAGAACACTAGTAAAGGTAACATATAGGGAAATGAAAAGACAGCATAAATATATTTTGTTTATATCCATTTATTTTATCCATGCTAAAATACAACTGCCTAAAACAGTTATTGGAAGCCTTTTTGGGTCAACACACGGTGTCTAAAGAAATACTTTGTGGCAGTAACATTATAAAAGGGTGAATGGATATATATTTGAGGAAAATTTTTGTATATTTGAATTGAAAATGGTATTCACTTTAACTATACTGTTGTAAATTAAGATTTTGATTATATTACCCAGGGAAACTACTAAGAAAATTGTTTAAAAGTACATGAATTCAGCAAAGTCACAGGATATAAAATCAACATACAGAAATCTGTTGCATTTCTATACACCAGTAACAAAGCAGCAGAAAAAGAAATCATGGAATCGGTCCCATTCACCACTGCACCAAAACCCATAATATTTGTAGGAATAAACCTAACCAAAGAGGTGAAAGATCTGTACTCTGAAAACTATAGAACACTTATGAAAGAAATTGTGGAAGACACAAAGAAATGAAAAACATTCCATGCTCATGGATTGGAAGAACAAACATTGTTAAAATGTTTATACTACCCAAAGTAATCTATACATTTAATATAATCCCTATCAAAATTCAACAGCATTTTTCATAGAGGTAGAACAAACAATCCTGAAATTTGTATGAGACCACAAAAGATCCTGAATAACTAAAGCAACATTGATCAATAAGTTTGTCAGGACTTTAGTTAGAATGACTAAGAGGAAAAGAGAGCATACTCAATTCACTAAAATTAGGAATGAAAGTGGTGGCATTATTAATGACCTACCAGAGACAAAGGATTATGAACAATTGTATGCCACCAAATTAGAAAATCTGGTGAGATGGACAAACTCCTGGAAACAAACCAAAGTATAAAACCAACTTAAGAATAAATAGAAAATCAGGACAGACTTAAAACAAGCAAAAGACATTTGGTAATAATAAAATCAAAATAATTTAACAAAGAAAAATCCAGGACCAGATGATTTCACTGACGAATTTACCAAACCTTTAAAGAAGAATTTACACAATCAACTCTTTGAAAAATATAAGAGGAGGGAATACTTCCAACTCATTCTTTGGGGCGATCTTATCCTAATACCAGAGCTAGACAAAGATACCACCAGAAAAGCAAAATACAGACCAATAGCTCTTTTTTTTCAGACCAGTAGATTTTAATGAATGTAGATGCAGAAGTCCTCAACAAAATACTAAAAGCTGAATCCATATAAGGATTATGCATTACGATCAAGTGGGATTTGCCCAAAGAATACAAGTTTGATTCAATGTAAGAAAATCAATTAGTGTAATATGCCATATTAATAGAATAAAGAAAAGTACACCACACAATCACGTCAGTAGATACAGAAATATCATTTGACAAAACCCATAACTGCTCATGATAAAAAAATTCAGCAGACTAAAAGTAGAAAAGAACTTCCTCAATCTGGTAAGAGGCATCTATAAAACACCTAAAGCTAACATTACACTTAATGGTGAAAGATTGGATGTTTTCCTCTTAAGATTATAAACAGAAAAGAATGGAATATTACCCAGCCATCAGAAAGGATGAATACCCAACTTCTGCATCAACATGGAGGGGCTGGAGGAGATTATGCTGAGTGAAATAAGTGAAGCAGAGAAAGTCAATTATTTGGTTTCCCTTACTTGTGGAAGATAAGGAATAACACGGAGGACATTAAGAGAGGGAAAGGAGAAGTAAAGGGCAGGAAATCAGAGGGGAGACAAACCATGAGAGACAGTGAACTCTGAGAAACAAACTGAGGGTTTTAGAGGGAGGGGATGGGGGATGGGTGAGCTTGGTGGTGAGTATTAAAGAAGGCACGTATTACATGGAGCACTGGGTGTTATACATAAACAATGAATCTTGGAACACTACATCAAAAACTAATGATGTATGGTGAATAACAACACACACATACAAAAGAAAAGAAACAGAAAAGGTTATATACTCTTGCCATTTTTTTCAGTTTTTTTTTAAGTGATCTCTGTACCCAGTGTGGGGCTCAAACTCACAACCCCAAGATCAAGAGTCATACACTCTACTGACTAAGCCAGCCAAGCACCCCTGCTCTTACCACTTCTATTCAGCATTTTTTGGAGATTGTTGCCAGGGTAATTGGGCAAGCAGAAATAAATAAAGAAATGTTAAATAAGTAAGCAAGTAGGCAAATAAATGGCATCTAGATTGGAAAGGAAGATGTAAACTTATCTCTATTTGCAGATGACATGATCTTATATATAGAAACCCACAAAGACTCTTCAATAAAGCTCTTAGAGCTAATAAAAAAGCTTATCATAGTTGTATGGTATAAGTTGTATGGTGCAATATGATCCACATTAAAAAGTCAGTTTTGTACACTAGCAATGAACATTCTGAAAATGAATTTTTAAAAATTCCATTTGCAATAGCATCAAAATTATAAAAATACTTATGAATAAATTTAATCAAAGAAGGATAACACTTGCATACTGAGCACTGCAAAACATTGTTGAAGGAAATTAAAATATACCTAAATAAGTAGAAAGGCATTCTACATTCATGGATTGGAATGCAGTATTGTTAAGATGGCAGTAGTTCTCAAATTGACCTACAGGTTAAATACATCCCCTATACAAAAATACAACTGCCTCTTTGGTAGAAATGGAGAAACTGATCTCAAAATGTACGTGCCAATGGAAGGGACTGGAATAGCCAATTTTTTTTTTGAAAAAGGACAAAATTGGAAGACTTGTACTTGATCATCTAAGCTACAGATTACTATAGTAATCAAGAAAGTTTGGTCTTGGCTTAGGATGGACATAGAGACCAATAGAAGTGAGAATCCAAAAATAACCCCATACATCAATGACAAATTGATTTTTGTCAAGGGTGCCAGGATCATTCCATGGGAGAAAGAATAGTCTTTTCAGTAAATGATGCTAGGACCACTGGATATGCACAGGCAAAAGAATGAATTTAGACCCCAAAACTCTTGGAACCATAGGTTTCAGTCCTCATAAGAGAGTTATATATAACTGTCAAAGCAAAAGCCACCAAATTAAAAATAGGTAAGTAAGACTTCATCCAAATTAAATACTTTTGTGCATCAAATTACACTATCAAGAAAGTGTAAAGGTGACCCCCCAAAATGGAGAAAATACTTGCAGATCATGTATTTGATATGGATCTAGTACATAGAATATATAAAGAACTCTTAAAATTCAAAATTAAAGAGCACTCAATTTAAAAATGGGTAAAGGCTTTGAATAGATATTTCTCTAAAGAAGATGTATAGGGTGCCTGGGTGGCTCAGTTGGTTAAGCATCTGCCTTTGGCTCAGGCAGTCTGGGATCAAGCCCCACAGTAGGCTCCCTTCCGAGCAGAGAGTCTGCTTTTCCCTCTCCCTCTGCTGCCCCCCCTGCTTGTGTATGCACACATTCTTTCTCTGTCAGGTGCATGAATGAATGGCTGAATGAATGAATGAATAAAAGAAGATGTACAAATGGCCAATAATCACATAAAGAGATATTCAAGATCATTAAACATTAGGGGAATGCAAATCAAAAGCACAGTAAGACACTATTTCATACCGACTATGATGGCTATAACAATGATTTTAAAATTAATGTATTAATTTTTAAAAAATTGAGTGTAGTTGATGCATAATGTATTAGTTTCAGATGTGCAGCATAATTATTTGATAGGTTGATACAATATGCTACACTCGCCACAGGTGTAGCTATCCTGCCCATCCCCCCATCATCTCACAATGCTATTTTAATATCAATGACTATATTCCGTATGCTGTGTCTTTTATTACTGTGACTTACTCATTCCATACCTAGAAGTCTGTATCTCCCACTCTCTTTCACCCATTTTGCCTTTCCCCCAACATAATTTTTTTTTAATGGAAAGTAAAGAACATTGGTAGAAACGTGGAGAATTGGAGCCCTTGTACTGTGCTCGAGGGGTGTAAAATGGTGCGGGTGCTATCAAAAACAGCTTGACAGTTCCTGAAAAACATGAACTTATGCTATGACCCTGCAAATCTCCGAGGTAGATACCAAAGGGAACAGAAAACACATGTTCACATAGAAATGAGTACATGGGTATTCCGATAGCATCGTTTTTAATAGCCAGAAAGTGGAAACAAGCCAAATGCTCATCAACTGATGAATGGCTCAACCAAATGTGGTTTATGCATTCAGTGGAATATTATTCCAACCATGAAAAGAAGGAAGCACTGAGGCGCCTGGGTGGCTCAGATGGTTAAGCCTCCAACTCTTAATTTCAGCTCAGTTGTGATCTCAGGGTCCTGGGATCTAGCCCCACATTGAGCTCCATGGTCAGTGGAGAGTCTGTTTGATGTTCTCCCTCTCCCTCTGCCACTCCCCTCACTTGTGTACGTTCTCTCAATCTCTCTCTCTTTCAAATAGATAAATCTTTAAAAAGAATGAAGCACCGATAAATGCCACAACATAGACAAACTTTGAAAACATTGTGCTAAGTGAAACAAATCAGTCACAAAAGGCCACATTATGTATGATTCCGTTAATTTAACCTGTCTGGAATAAGCAAGTCCATAGAGACAGAAAGTACAGGATTATTTGCCTAGGGGGTAGGGAAAGGGTTGCAGAGGGAAGGGGAAATCAGGAGTGACTGCTGACAGGTATGCGGCTTCTCAGATGTTGAAATTCTCTGGATTTAGAGGTTATACAACACTGTGAGTGAGGATACTCAAATCCATGAACTATACACCTTAACATGGTGAAGATATGTTGTGTGAACTCTATGTCAATATAAATATTGTAAAAAAATCATAAGCATGGTAGTTAATTTTATCTGTCAGCTTGGCTGGTTGTGGGGTCCCTGGATGTCTGGTAAAACATTTATTTCTGGGCGTGTCTGTGAGGATATTTCCAGAAGAGATTATTAACCCTTGAATCAGTAGACTAAGTAAAGTGCTTTTCCCTACCCAACATGGCTGGCAACATCCAATCCACTGAGGGTCTGAATAGAACAGGAAGGTGGAGGTAAGGAGGATTTCCCTCTCTGCTTGGCCGCTGGAGTAGACATCAACCTGCAGGTGTTGTAGGTGTCCAGGCCTTCAGACACAGACTGGAAACCAGATCTTTATGTGTGTGTTTTTTTTTTTTTTTTGGACTCGATCCTGGGTCTCTGGGATCGTGACCTGAGCCGAAGGCAGTCGCTTAACCAACTGAGCCACCCAAGCACCCCAGGAAACCAGATCTTTAACTCTGTGGCTCTCAAGCCCTCCAACTATAGTCCGAGCATTCCTGGGTCTCCAGCAGATAGAGAGCGGATTGTGAGAGTGCTCAAACATTAAAAGAGTGTGAGCTAATACTCTGTACTAAACTTTATATTGATAGGGATATAAATCCCATAGGCTCTCTCTTTTTTTTTTTTGGAAGACCCTGATTAAAGCTGCCAGAACAAAGAAAAAATTCAGCCGAAACCATATATTTATTTTCTGCTCCCCATTATTTCTGAATCAACAGGGCAGTCTTAGGGCAAGTCCTTGCAATTAATTAGTTCATCCAGCCTGCATTTACTGCACACCTATTAGTTGCGAACCCCTCTAGTGCGGAGAGGGATGAGACTCAGGCATGCCCTTGAGGAGCTCATTACTTGGCAGGTGAGATAGACACAAGGTGGACCTAATGGTACCGAGGGCAGATACCCCTGTTGGCAGAAACCAGCTTTGCTGGGGTGGGGAGGGCTTTGGGAATGAGGGTTTGGGACATTTTTACCAGGAGAGGAGAGTTATAAGACATGAGTGGTGTGGTTGGGGTCCATGCACATTAGGAAAAGATCATCCTGACCTCAGATACCAGGTTGGGGGGTTTGAACTGTGATTTTAATGCTGAGCTTAAGATGATATGGCTTTAAGAACACTAAGAGATACTGCATTCTTAAAAACATAACATGCATTGTTCATTAAAATAAAATGTATTATTCTAGGCCCTGTACTTAGTTTGGGTAAGTGTTAGCCAGTAAAAGAGGTTTCATTTTTGATGACAGCATGATTTATAATGGGAAACACATATATGTTTCAGTATCCCTTCTTACAAGAATGGTTACATAATTAGGGGATGTATTATGATGAAGTGATTTTAATCATTCAAAGTGATGTTTGTTGGTAATTTTGATTGGAGATATTTAAGAATTGAGTGACAAAGCAGGTTGCAAATACAAACTAAAAAAAATTACCAGTGAGAATTAGAGAAGTTATTTCATTGTTTGATGGAGTTATAAATGATGTTCATTATCTTTTCTGCACTTTTCTATAGTTTTCTTAGTAAGAAAACAGTTTCTGCAACATGTAGAGTAACACAGTAAAAATATTGGTTAACTCACCTTAAAATACTCCTAAGAAAGCTAAACCCTTGAATCTATACTCAAATGGTCTTTTAGAATTTTCAGATAGCTGGTGTGAAGAATAAAGAGAGTACAATCTTAGCACTTTAGAATTTTTGCACTTTCCTGTAAAAATATAATAAAACATCCTCTCCTTTCTCAGCATGGCTAGTTCTTTGTGATGCTGGAGGAATCAGCAGGTGATCAGCATTTCTGCAAACTCACTGTTGAGAGTGACCATGTTATCCAAGAAAATTGATCTGCAGGTTTCCTTCACTCCAGATGGCATTTGGACAACAAAGATAAAACATTCACACAGTCATAGCACACATCCTGCTCAATTAGACTCCCTCATCTCACCCTGGATCTGTCGAAGGGGCTGCTTTATTTTTAGATCTTCATTTTGAATTTGAGGAGTGCTTTTTTCTTTTTTTTTTTTTTTTAATCAAGCTGTATGCTTGAGTGGTGTTTTATTGTGTGGTACTTTTATAAACTTGGTATCTTTGGCACTTGCTGAAGCCTGCTGAGAGCACCCTGAGGTTTACCTGAGACCGTGGGAAGAGGGAGGGTGGCGTACACATGTGTCAGCCCATAGGCAAGACTCCAACTCCCTTTGCAGATGGGCCCTTCTGTGCTCCTGCACAAAATGCCTGGGTGACTGCCAATGGGCAGAAAAATAGAAAATATTAACATTCATAGCAACTGAAATGACTTCCACGATGTTAGTCATTTGTAAAAGGGGAGGGACTAAAACCTACTGAGTTCCTGTGAAGTGCTGGGCACGTTGCACGTGCAAGCTCATTGAGCCATCACAATGGCCCTACAAGATGTTTTTATTCCCACTTTACAGAAGGTGACATTGAAGCTGAGGAAATAAGAAACTTATTACCGAGCTCATAAGTGGCAGAGCTGAGATTTGAACCTCCACCATTTTGGTTCTGAAAACCCTGTTTTTCCTCTTATCCTGCTGTTGCTTTATGTCTGTGAAGTCGCCTTTAATCAAATTAGCTCGCTTACCCATGATACTTTTATTGTGGGATGGAAAGTGGAATATGGAATCTGTTGTTTCACTAACTAGGGAAGCCTGCCTGATTTTTGCCTTAATTCGATGTGGTCACACTCTTTCAATGTCTGTTGAATGAATGAATGAATGATATACTTCAAAAGCATAAGTCTTAAACGTGGTACAGACACTACTTCTTGTACCCTTATATACATATATATGTGTGCATGCATGCAATTTTGTTGTGAAACACTTAACATGAGAACTACCTTTTTTAAAAATTAACATATATTGTATTATTTGCTTCAGGGGTACAGGACTGTGAATCATCAGTCTTACATGATTCACAGCACGCATCGTACCACATACCCTCCCCAATGTCCATCACCCAGCCACCCTATCTCTCCTCCCTCACCCCCCCCCCCCGCCAGCTACCCTCAGTTTGGTTGCTGAGATTAAGAGTCTCCTATGGTTTGTCTCCCTCCCTGGTCCCATCTTGTTTCCTTTTTCCCTCCCTTCCTGCATGACCCTCTGCCCTCCCTCTCACATTCTTTATATCAGAGAGATCATAAGGTAATTGTCTTTCTCTGATTGACTTATTTCACTCAGCATAGTACCCTCCAGTTCCATCCACATCATTGCAATGGCAGGATTTCATTCTTTTTGATGGCTGCATAGTATTCCTGTGTGTGTGTGTGTGTGTGTGTGTGTGTGTGTGTATGTACGTGTGTGTCACATCTTCTTTTGTTTAATAATTTATTCTATCTTATTTTTTCAGTGTTCCAAGATTCATTGTTTATGCCCCACACCCAGTGCTCCATGCAATATGTGCCCTCAGTACCCACCACCAGGCTCTCCCATCCCCTCACCCCCTTCCCTCCAAGACCCTCTGTTTGTTTCTGAGTCCAAAGTCTCTCATGTTTCGTTTCTCTCCTCGAATTACCCTACTTCCCATTTACTTTCCTTCTCCTACTGTCCTCTATATTACCCCTTATGCACCACAAGTAAGTGAAATCATGTGATACTTGACTTTCTCTACTTGGCTTATTTCACTCAGCATAATCTCTTCCAGTCCAGTCCATGTTGCTACAAAAGTTGGGTACTCATCCTTTCTGATGGAGGCATAGTATTCCATTGTATATATGTACCACATCTTTATCCATTCATCTGTTGAAGGGCACCTTGGCTCTTTCCACAGTTTGGCGATTGTGGCCATTGCTGCAATGAACATTGGTGTACATATGGCTCTTCTTTTCACTACATCTGTATCTTTGGGGTAAATACCCAGTAGTGCAATTACAGGGTCATAGAGTAGCTCTATTTTTAATATTTTAAGGAATCTCCACACTGTTTTCTTTTTACTTTATATGGAACATCTTTGCCTGAGTCATTATATCCCTTGACTCTCCATTGGTGTCTGTGCATTACACAAGGCAGGCAACTCTTCCAGTATTTACCAACTGGCCTCATACAGCAGAAAAAATGTCACCATCTAGCTGGATAATCTGGGGGTGTCTACCAATACTTTCCCTCCACAGGGAGAAGCTTGCAGCTGCGTTTTTTGTTTACTTGGTCTTTGTTGAGCCAGGGGGATAGAGAGCTATGGTGTTTACCAGTTCAAACCACCATCTCTGTTCCTAGGTAGCTACACTGTACCAGATACGTCATCATTTCAAAACTGGAGAGGCAGATGCCTGTTCTTTGGGGATCCCTGGAGAAGTTGGTGTATTTAGTGCATACATCAACTATTTCTCTCTTCAGGAGGAAGCTGAGAGATGAGATGTTTTGTTTGTTCACTATTTGCTGAACAAAGGGGCAGATCTGTGGTATCTACCAGCCAGACCATTATCTTTATTTTCCCCCAGGTGGCTAGACTTGCCAGACTCATCTTAGCTCCAAGACTGTTAAGACAAAAGCCAGTTCTCTGGAGAGCCCCTTGAAAAAGTTGGGGTTCTGGATATGTGAATCACCTGTTTCACAAGTGAAATTGGGAGCTAGGTGTTCTCCCTGATCATATGACATTGTGTGTGGGGTGGGGGTGGGTGGGTAGGCATTCTGGTGAGAGGGTGTCTCAAGTTTCTGCATCAGTTTTAGTGACTCTGGTTTTGCTTCCTCCTGGGGTGCAGTAGCCTTTCAGTTTCTGAATTTTTCGGAATGGCAATTTGCCATGTATTACTGCTGAATCAGTGTGTCTGTGTGTGGAAGGAGGATCCAGGACTTTCTATTTTTTTTTTAAAGATTTTATTTATTTATTTGACAGAGAGAAACACAGCCAGAGAGGCAACACAAGCAGGGGGAGTGAGAGAGGGAGAAGCGGGCCTCCCGCCGAGCAGGAAGCCCGATGTGGGACTCGATCCTGGGTCTCCGGGACCATGACCTGAGCCGAAGGCAGTTGCCCAACCAACTGAGCCACCCAGGTGCCCGATCTAGGACTTTCTATTTTGACTTCTTGATGATATTACTTGCTGAGTTTGTAGAATTTAAATGATGCCGTCCAACTTCTCCTTTGCTCAAGGACACATTAACTTTATCTGGAAGGTGCTGTTTCAGTGGTAACTGTACAGATCCACAAAGGAAGAGTCTCTGATTACTCCTTAGTGGACTGTTAGGGTCTTGCCGGGCACCCCATCTTCTTCCAGTCTTGTATTATCACTGACATTCTAGATTCCAGACACTAAAGTGCACCAAGGAAGGGGAATCTAGGAGCTGGGACTCTTCATGAAGTGATCTATGAATTGTATTCTCTAACTTGGATGATTCTGATCAGACTCTTTTCAGAGGAATAGTTTTCATAGTTTCTAAAGGTCTTAAAGTTTAATATACAAGGGTACCCTGGTCAGTCACTCATTAGCCATCTGGATATGCGATTTAGATGTTTCTTTATTCACTAGTAAGGAAGAAAGGGACATGTATTAGTTAGCTATTGCTGCATAACAAACTGCCCCAAAACTCAAGTGGCTTATCACAGTAAACTTTATCATTGCCTAAGAGTCTGCAAGTCAGCTGGGAAGACCTGCTAATTTGGACTAGGCTCAGCTCAACTTGGTGGGTTCACCCAGGTGTCTGCATTCAACTGGTAGGTCAGCTAGGCACTGGCTGGTCTAGGATGGCCTTGACTGCGGTGAATCATCTGCTTTACATGGTTTCTCATCTGTTAACTAGTTTACCTCTGCTTGTTCATAGATAGTGGCAAGGTTCCAAGAGAAAGGGGGGTTTTACCGTGCAAGACCCCTTGAGACCTAGGCTTGTAATGGACATACCATTACTATCACCGCGTTTCTTTGGCTAAATCAAATCTCAGATGCAAGGGGTGGGGAAATAAGCTACATCTCTTATGGGAGGGAGCAAAAGTTGCAGTGCAAAGCATGTGTATGGAGATGGGTAAAAAAGGGTGTTAAAGTCAGTGACTTAGTGCAGAGAGTTGTTTTCTTCATAGTAGTGTGAGGGAGGAGACGGGGCTGTTAAGATCCATAGGTATTATTCATGTGACAGAAGGACCCATGGAACAAGTACACTCTAGTACCTCTTGGCTGAGAACCAGAGCTCTTTCCCTGCTTATAAAACCCACCATCAGCAGGAGAGAGTGGGTTGAAGTGCCCTTCTAGGGATTTATAATGAGTATGTGGTGTGTATGCGTATGTGTGTTCCAAACATTGAAATAAATGGCATGGATGCACTGGTTACTCATTATAGTAATTCTGTAAGGAGTGCACCTAGCCTCATCTTACAGGTGAGGAGACTAAGACTCATTGGTGAAGGTTACCATAGGTATGAGGTGGTGTTCAGGACCCTAGCTCCCATCTTCTGAAGCCACATTCCCTGTATTTTTCCTATTTTCTAACTGCTCACTCTGTTCTAGGCAGGTTTGTCATTAGGGGTTGAGTTGTGTGCCCCTCATGACTCAACAGTGTAGTTTGAGGGCCAATGAATCCTTGTCCTTATGTGGTTCTGGGACCCAGCGAAAGAAGATGCTGTCAGATTCAGCATGCATAGGCAGACCTTGAGCACCTGTTGTGTGAAAAGTGGGTATATTAGGTTCCTATTCTGCCCTAACAGATTATCATCACCACTGGTTAAAACAAGACAAATTTATTTTCATATATTTCTGGTCATCAGAAGACTGAAATGGGTTTCACTGGGCTCATATTAAGGTGTTATCAGGGCTACTTCCTTCTGGAAGCTCTAGAGGAGACTCTGTTTCTTGCCTTTTCTAGCTTCTGTGGGTTGCCCGCATTCCTGAGTTGGTGGCTTCATTCTGTTTTCAAGGCCAGCAATGGCTGGTTGAGACCTCTCACAGTGCATCACTGTAACTTATCTGCTTTACCCTCTGCATTTTAGGATCCTTGTGATTACATTGGGCCCACCTGGATAATCCAAAAAAGTATCCCTAACTACAGGTCAGCCGATTAGCAACCTCAGTTCCATCTGTTTTATTAATTATTCTTTGCCCTGTAATGCAGTGTTCACAGGTTCTGGGAATTAGGATGTGGGCATCTTGGGGGAGCCATTATTCTGCCCACCATAGAGAGATTGTGTTAAATTGGGGAACACAAATGAATAAGGGCCTCTACTGTCAAGAAGTCCATAGTCTGGTGTGTGTGTGTGTGTGTGTGTGTGTGTGTGTGTGTGTGTGTGTGTGTATTCACAGCTAAGTGGAGTACAAAGGAGGATGTAAAAAGTGACATGGCAGTGTTGAGTCTAGATGTTAGAAGCTGTGAGAAGAAGGAGAGTGCCTCAGATTTGGGTATTTGGGGGAAGAGAAAGGCAGTGTGGAGAAAGTGGTCTATGAACTGGCCTTGAAGGATGGAGAAGAGTAAATTTGGTTGGAAGAGCACCCTGGACAAAGGGATTGGTCCACAAACCCAGGTACTACCAACAGGATGAGTGCTGTGTTGGGGGTACGTATGTTGTGGTCCCCAGCTCAGCTGCCCTCGGGGGACAACCCTCATAGGAATGAGAGGAGCATCCTTCCTACTGGTAGGCCCCTGTGTTTTCAGGTGGGGTCTGTCCCAGCCAGAGTGGGCAGCCACCATCCAGCTCCAGCAAATTGTTGCCTTGAAGGAAATTGTGTCAAGAGTGGCCAGATGATTGCTTTTCTGAAGAAGCCAGAAAATCTGGATTTTTATGTGAAAAGTTTGGATTTCAAACATATTTAAAACTCTAAAGGGAGGTCTCAGGTCAAAGATCAAACCTGTCCCTCATGTGTACCAGAACCACTGACAAAAGGATACGTGGAGGCCCAGGAGCCATATGGATAAGTATTTTAAAGTTATAAACCAAATGAATAAATTGTTCAATAAAACATTAAAAAATAATAAAATTTAATGCCTAATTCAGTTTTTTAAAAAGCAAAACCCAAAACACTGAATAGGTCAAACAGAAATCAGAGGGCTCCCATGTGTACCCTCTGATGGGAGGTACAGAGGTTGAGTCACTTGCTCGAGGCCACACAGTTGGGACGTGACAAGGCCACCATAGTCAGTGGTCCCTGGGTTCTTGACATCAAGATCCAAATTACATGACCATCATACGCATCCCCTGGAGAGGTGAGTGGGAAACTACCACGGGCCACAGGAGGTGTTCAAGCCAGGAGTAGATGGCCAATGATGAGAGGGATGGCTTTGTAGGAACACTGGTGCAAGAGAGCAATATTTCTTTCAATCCCAGGGTGCTGTCCTTCTAGGAAGATTTGGGTCATGCCCCCTGTGGCTTCCCAGGAGGGTCTGTACTGTTCAATAGCATGAGATGTTGGGCACTGATTCAAGAGTTTATGTACTCACATTGTTCTTTGAAAGGTGGGGTAGGGAGGGGAGGGAGGAAGGGAAGGAGGAAAGGAGGAGGAGAGAGAAGAAAGAAAAACTAAAATTACTTCTTTGTTTATGCCAAAAGAAAAGGCATTTGGCTCACGAGAAGGGAATGGATAATTAAGACCATTATTGATATGAAAGTTCATTGGAAATGCCATTATTTTTTTCAAGAATAGAGCGATAGAAATGACTCCTTTATCGTCATCTGTGATAGAATAAAAATTTTATCCCATCTTGTACCCCAATTATGGATCATAATGACTTAGCCTTCTGAAAGATTTTTTTTTTTAAATACAAAGCATTTCTTTAATTTACATTTCCACCCTCTGGAGCTGAATAACAGTCTGTGCAATGATAAAATTGCAACAGAAATTCCTATCTGATAGGAATTGCTGTAGATTTACATCCAGGAGCATGATTTTTAGCAAATGCCCCATGTAAGTACAATTTGGTTTTGCAAATACATCTTGCTAAGTGTTATGTGGTGACTAAAATCTGGGCTCTTAATAAGGACAGGCCTGAGTTCATTCACATATATTTATTGATAAAGTAACCTTACATCCCAGCATGCCCAGAACTGCACTGTTTTCCCAGTGTCCCCTCAATTTGATGTCCTCTCTTATTATCACAAGTGTTCTGGTTCTAAGACTAAAAATTATATGGTCGTGTTAATGCTGGTGTGCCTGTTCTGTATGAGGCACTATTCTAAGCCCAGACAGAAGGGGTGGATAGAGCAGACACATGCCTGTCCTTTCTCAATATAATCATCTCATATCATTGTAATCCTGGGCGTTACTTTCAACACTGTGCTTCATTTTTCTCATCTGTAGAATACAGATGGTTGTATTTAACTTGTAAGGTTGTCATGAGAATTAGATGATCCATTCTGTGCACAACTCATAGCAGAGCCCCTGGCACAGAGAGCTGGAAACATGTTAGTTGTCATTGTTAGCTAGTACTTCTCTTGAATGGAGGGGAATGTGCTTGGTCCAAAGTGTGGAGGAGGGGAGGGCATGTAAAGATGTTCTGTTGACCAGCAAAGGAGAAAGGAATATGCACACACAAAGAAATCACGAAATCCAAAGGCATTTTTAAAAATTCATTCCTTTCTTTAACAAATAAGTTACATGTTTTCTACCAAATCCAGGCTCTGAACTGGGCTTTGGGGACTCACTGGTGAACAAGAAATAGTCCCTTGTTAATATGGCGTGATAGTGCTGGGATGCAGCGGAGGCCCCCATGTGAGCTCCGAGGCAGGGCTCTGGTTTAGTTTGCCAAGTCAGGGAAGCCTTCAGTGATGTGTGGAATTGTGTCCTCTTGAAGCTCATATGCTGAAGTCCTATGTTGAATTTTGTCCTTTTGAAGTTCATATGCTGAAGTCCTAACTTTCACTGTGACCTTATATGGGGATAGGGTCTTTACAGATTAACGTTAAAATGGGATCATCAGGGTGGGCCCTAATCCCATATGAGTGGTGTCCTTATAAAAAAGGGAAATTTGGACACAGACATGCACACAGGGAGAATACCATGTGAAGATGAAGTCAGAGACTGGGGAGCTGTTTCTACAATCCTGAAAACACTAAAGATAGCCAGAAAACCCCCAGAAGTTGGGAAAGAGATCAGGGACAGATTCTACCTCGCAGCCTTAGAAGGAACTCATTCTGCTAACACACTGATTGCAGACTTGAGACAGTCAAGTTCTATTGTTTAAGCCCTCCAGTCTGAGGTGTCTGCTCTACAGGGCACTGACTCACCCTCCCAGGGGACCCAGTCTCCAGGAAGGTGTTGCTGGCTGAGCCAGGAGCATTTCCAGTGATGGGACACATACTTTGCCACTTGGCTAGCATCCCTGTGGGGTTAGCCCACTCTCAGAACTTGAACCCAGTCCAGTTACTTGATATGACTCCAAATGAATGTCCCAGTGTAACAAAGGAATTGGGCTCCAAAAGTGTGTTCTGAAGGAGAAAGATGCAAGTGTTTTTCCAGAGGCAAGATACCACTGGAAAAGCTGCAGAGGGAAGAAGAAACAAAATTGGCTTCAAGGAAACCACAGATTTGGAGTTCTTGGAAATCCAGCTGCTGTGTTGTGTGCCTTTACCATTTCTGGTTTCTGTTTTCTGCTGTGGTTCAAATGACTGCTTTGACCAATTCACAGAAGGGAAGATGTTCAAGTGTGTGTACCATTGGCTCTCTCAATTTGTGGGGAAACGGTGACATCTAATGGGTGACCAGATACAGCTGACCCTGGACATTTGCAAGGGGTATGTCTAGAGTCCTTGATGAATTTGAGGATTTAAGAATAAGATCACTGGGGCACCTGCGTGGCTCAGTCATTAAGAGTCTGCCTTCAGCTGAGGTCATGGATCAAGTCCTGCACTGGGCTCCCTGCTCGGTGGGAAGCCTGCTTTTCCCTCTCCCCCTCCCCCTGCTTGTGTTCCTCTCTCACTGTGTCTCTGTCAAATAAATGAATTTTAAAAATCTAAAAAAGAGAATAAGATCACTTTTTTGTTAACGATTTCTTTTTAATGAAATGTGTCAAAAACGGACAAGTATACTAGGGAAATAGTATAATGTATACCAGCATATCCTTTCCCAATGTAAGATGAAACGTGGTAGACAATTGAATCTCTTGTCTATCACACTCTAATCCTCCCAACCTGATCCAGAGATTACTACAAATATTTCCATGGGGATTTTTATTATTTTGCTTAATGTTATACCAAAACAATATATCCTATTTTTAAACTCAAAATGAAATCAGATCATTCTGTGTCTTGCTTTTCTTACTTGCCATTATGTCTTATGTTTATTCATAGGATGCATTTCATTTATTTTAACTGTTCTAAAGTGTTGCCTGTGATTATGCCACAATTTATTGACTCATCTCCTCATTGACGGTAGACGTGAGCATTCTTGCTTGGGTTTCCTTGTGGACATCTGTGGGAGTTTCTGTAAGGCACATTCCATGGGATACACACTGAGGAATTGTAGAATTGCTGGGTCATAGGGTTTGCCATCTTGGAATTTATAAGATATGAAGAAATTATTCCCCTGAAGGATAATATGAGCTCCCACCTGCAGTTTTTTATTTAAATTCAATTAGACAACATATAGTACATCATTAGTTTCAGATGTAGAGTTCAGTAATTCATCAGTTGCATATAACACCCAGTGCTCAACACATCAGGTGCCCTGTTAATGCCCATCACACTGTTGCCCCATCTCTCCACTCACCTCCCCTCCAGCAACCCTCCGTTTATTTCTTAGAGTTAAGAGTCTCTCATGGTTTGTCTCCCTCTCTGATTTCTTTCCATTCCATTTACTTTCCTTCCTCTATGATCCTCTGAGATATGATCCTCTGCTCTTATATTTCACACATGAGGGCAACCATTTGATAATTGTTTTTCTCTAATTGACTTATTTTGCTCA